>SCLH01000095.1:456748-495031 GCA_004367855.1 Oikopleura vanhoeffeni | reverse complement strand
AGTATTTTTGACTTAAATATATTTTTTTTCACTATTTTAATGGAAAAAAAATATTTTTTTTGTAATTAAAAGAAATATCATGAGAAAAAGTATTTTTTTTATCGTAATTAAAAGAAAAATTTTTTTGTACGTTATTCAAAATTTTTTTATTTTTTTCATTGAAATGTGCCTTTTTCCAGCTTTTCAGACATGGACACTTGGCCGGTTTGGGCTTGATTAGCACTCCCTCCTTTTACATTTTAAGCGTTCATAAATGTTCGTTTGACTTATGTGTTTACACTTTTCCAGGCCGTCACTATATCATGCGCAAAGTAAATAATACTTATGTCTTTATTTTTTTGTGTACTTACATTAAATTAAGTCCGCCCTCTATTATTAGGACTCAAAAATAAAGTTCATTAGAATTTTATTCTACCATTTTCCATCATAATACAGACCTCGCTCCTAACGGGCAGAAATACTCGACCTCAAAAAATGAACCAGTAAGGGATTGTTACCAAATAGGAGCAAGGACTGTAGCCATAATATATGATGTTATTATTAACAATATTCTAAACTCTTGCATCTTCTTCATATCAATTTTTGTCTCTTTGTTTCAAAACAAAAAGTTGCAGGTTTTGAGCTTATATCCAATTTTCGTCATTGTAGACTCAGCAGTCTCTTTATAATTTCCAATTTTTTGGGACTTATATAACTGTACTTAATTTTTTATTATCCAGCTTCTAAATGTCAAAAAATTTAATTTTAAAATGTGGTGGAAAACACTGTCCAATTTAAAATTAACATTATTACATTTAGATACAAACATCACCATATTTTTCATAACAATCGAGTCCCCAAACGGCCCAAAATAAACGTTTCAACCACTTTGCGAAAATCACTATTATTACAAAACATTAATCCTAAAAAGTCCTTAAAATACATGTAACAAATCACAGTTTAAAAAGTTCAAATTTCGCCGGTCAAACCTAGTCAATATCTGTTCAATTAATTGTTTAAAATTCGCAAAACAATTTGATAGAAAAAAAACGCGGTTTTCGTTCGGTGTCCTTACTTTTTTGTGGTTTTAAAAACGTCAAGCAACTACAAACCAAGGATTTTTATTTTCATGTTTTGTAATTCATCTTAAAAAATAACTGCATTCAGGCTATTTTGGATAATCTTTCGAAAAAAAGAACTGGAGCTATTTAACAGGCCGCCTGTGATACAATGCCAGTTTGATGTGTTATGGCTAGGATGCGCTTGCGGGCACAATTTCTACCACTTTTTGAACATATCAGTTAATTCAACCTAAGTGGCATCTTAACATGGGGCTATCTCTATAGCGTCGTGTTTCGAATTCTACTAATTTGTGTCTTAGTGATGTCGTTGGCGTATGCATTATGGCGATGGGTGCTTGCTATTGGGACGCCAAAGTTGCATTGGTGCGTAATCACTATAGGCAATTCACTAACCAATCACTTGAATAACATTTAGTGGGATTCGAACACAGCGCTTTAGAAGACCCTCAATTTTCTAAGATCACTTAGGTTGGTAAAAAAAATATGATATCACTGTCAATGAAAAAAAATCTAGAGCAAGAATTTAGAGAAGCCAATGAAATTAAAAATAACCTAAATGGACTATTATCGCGGGTAATTAAACCGACTATAGATTAAATACTCTGGTAGCGCCAAGAGCACAGAGGTCCAAGGTAGCTAACACGGTTTCAATATGTTGACATTGTGACATATCCCGTTATGACCTTTTGAGAAATCTAAGAGATGTGGCGTTGAGGGAGCCAATCCTAACACTCCTACCCCTTCTAGGCCACTCTGAGGCCGCTTTCTCTTCTTTTTCAGCCCACACTCTTTATTCTAAAAAGGTCCATAAGGGATTGATTAGATAAACCAAGAGCCACAATCCTCGCAAGGAATAATGTTTGAGAAAAATTTTTACAAAACATTTTCCCTCAAAAATTACCAAAAAAAATTCAAAATGTTAGCATATTTTTTGTGCAACGGCCCTCGTATAAAAAATCAGAATTAAATGGAGTTTTATATGGTTTAAATAATCGAAGTTAGACTACTTAGTTTAGTGCTCTGATAAGGTTGATAGAAACTCTCTTTCTGACATTAGAATTCCAAATTTGTGTCTGAAATCGTTTATTTCTGGGTCGACAACCCCGGAGAGGCGGTATGAATTTTTATCAACTATTCATTTCATCTGTAGTCTTTACCGCCTGTGCACCCTTGTTCAGGGCCTTCGGCATCCACCTGGCTTTGCAGTTTTTAATTTGATTTTCGAAAAATCAGATTTTTGTCTCTGGTCAGGGTTTCAATAAAACAGGTGGGTTCAGGTTTTGAAGGTCAAAATAATTTTTGTCCAGAAAATATAAAACTATTATTTTTCGTTATTTTGACGCTACTGACAATACAGAAATATGGATTACCGGACACTCAGAGTACAATCCTAAATATTGAATGATACAAAAACCAGATATTTACGCACCATCCAAACTTTTGATTGCGGAATGGACGATTTCATTGGTTTCAAGGTGTGAGAAGGATCAACCAATCAAATGCTCAGATTTGCATTTTTTCAAATTATTAGGCTTGTACTTTGAGGTCCGGTATGCCATATCTCAGTAATACAGATAAAGAGATGGCTTAAAAAAATATAGATTTTTTCGTTCTTCAAAATTCTTTTTTCTGTTTTTTTCTATCGCATTTAGATAAAACTAAACTTAACCCTTTAATTCCAAGATAATCAAATAGCTACAAAATTGAGAATTTTTTCTGAAGCTAATATATCTCCCTTTATCACTTTTGGTTGAATGCTAGCATACTCCTTTAATGTGTTATTCTTCACGTTGTCGCTACGCATTATAACCAAAAAAGTGATAAAGGGATATTACAGTATGTTTCTTCAAAAAAATAAGACTATAGTTAGCTATTCACCATTAATTTCGACCTAAGAAATAATAGGTGGATTCTTCTGAAATTTTGGGAGGTTAATTATATATCAAAATGAAAAACAATTATAAAAAAAATTTGGTCGTCACGTGACTCAAAACTAGCGATTTTTTTCGTATTTTCAAGTATTTCTATTCTTTTAAAACCAATGCCCGCATCGGTAATTTTGGTCAACGCCAACTGTATGAAATGAATTACACATTTTTGGAAAAAAATAAAAATTTTGAAAATTTCTGATTCCAGGCCTCAACCTGATTTTTTTTGGTAAACACAAATTAGAAATTGGAAAAAAGGGATGGCCCGTTTGATCCGAAATTTGTTTGTTTATTATCAAAATAACGCCTTGGTTGACTTGCTAATATCGCAAATTAAGTTATAATAATGAACTTTAAACGGTTTTATGAACAGATTGCAGATTTAAAATTTTTTTTATTTTCAGCTTTTTAAGATTCTTTACATTTTTTTTTGGTTTTTCTTCGTCTACACGACTTTCCAGTTTGTCGAGTAGTGTGTATAACATACAATTCCATCCATGTATTGTGGATCAATTTCTGTATGAAAGGACATTTTTACTGGTATCACTTGATCCGTATCGAGTAAAATTTTTGTCGGAACGAAGTAAAAAAACTTTTTTCACAGTTCTGTATTTTTATGGTTATTTGCTGCGATGTTCATTATTTTGTTTTTTTTAACTTGATACACGAATACTCTTTCTCTGGTTTTTTTGAAAAATATCTCAGGCGACACTGTTCTCTCCAGTTAACACTGCCAAAAAGTTGAAAAAACGGATTCCAAAGCATTTTTTTTGTCCTTAACAAGAGGCCTTAATTCGAAATTTTTAATTCGATATTTTAGACCATGTAGCTTTTCTTTATTCCAGATCTCATATCCAATTCTTCGAAGTATTCATTTTCTGTTTTTGAAGTCTTCATGGTATTCTGAGAGAAATCTAGTATTATGGAAAAAAATTGGTCGCTTAAAGAATGTCGAGCAGGAAAAAAGCGTCAAGCCGCTGTAATTGCGGTCAGGCAAGCCGAGTCAGTCAAGCCAGTCACATGACTCTCGCTTTCGCGAGGCCTGCCCTGTTAGGTCTTAAAAAAGAAGGTTCGTCGTGTCAATTTTCTTGGCTTAAAATCAGCATCATGATGTGGGGGACAAATTATACATCAGTGACAATTCATCTTCAATTAACTACCTAGATATTTAACCTTGAAGCTCCGATGCCGTTACATCGGCGAAAATTTTGAACACTTAAAAATTGATTGATTTAAATACTTACAGACTTTTAAATCTCAGACAAAATCAAAAAAAATGGTCGTTCGACAATCCTTTTTTATTTTATTATTAACTGAATTTTGCTGCTCATGTTGAGCTATCTCAAACTTAATCGGATGAGTCGTTCAAAAGCCGATTATAATAAATTTTGGCTAACAAAATGGATTAAAAGCAGCAAGTCCCGTATAGATATCAGTATTAATTGTTTAATACATAATAATGAATAAGGTATTATTTTTCTTCTCAGTGTTTCGGTGCTATTAAGTACCTATAGACCTGTTTGGCAATTAATGTGACTTTGAAACTAATTTTAAAATTGTTTGATATGAATTTTAATCTAAATTTTTAGTTCTATCGACAGTATAATTTCATGCCGAAAGTTGATAATAGTCAATCTAATTTTGGTTCGAGCGCGAATAATCGATGACAAATTTGTCTTCAAATAATTGTCGCATGCATAGGTTTGGGTCTTCTCACGCATAAATTCCGCTCGCGGTATGATATATCTGGTCACGCATCACATCTCATTTTTTGTCAAAACTAACTTTCAACTCTAAAATGTATCTTCAAACGCAGATTTCTGACAACTGACTGGACTATAACGATAAGCCCTGTAGCAGTCATTTTTCTGGAGTTTATAGTTTATTACAAATATCAAACACTATTTTTTCTGCTATTACGTGCGATTGTAATTCTATTTTGTTTGAAAGTGCAATAATCGGAATCTCTCCTTTTTAAGAATAAGTTGCTCTGATTTCAATCTCTGGAAAGCGCGGCAATAACCGATATAAGCGGAGATATTTGAGAGGTTCAGGTTCCTAAACGCTTTCTAGACCGATTGCAATAAAGAAGTATATGTAAAATCAATAGAACTTGAATATTATTGAATTTCAAGGGGAAATAAATAACAGTTTTCTGATGCCCACACAAGATAATTATTGCTAACTGGTAGATTTGAAATCTGTGAAGTCTTGAAACTTACTCTTTTATTTTTTTTCAAAAACCGAAAGATGAGAACGCGACTATAGTTTAACGGGTTGGTGGTTTCCTAATTTGACAATCTTCCCGATAACATTAGCCAAACAGGGCCTCAGGATATAATTCAGATTAGCAGTTTGTAACCTGCCTTCAACTTGCGAAAAAAATTATTGCCCAAAACTTTTTTTGTGACAACTCCTCACCAGCATAAGCAGCACAAGGCACCTAAGCCAAACGGAACAATCCTATGCTCCTTCCCAGGTTTTATTTTTTAAATAAACCCATTTTCATCCATAACGCTGTATAATTTAGTTATACACAAACTTTGTAGGTGAGTTTTGTTGATAGTGCTTATTTATTCTCAGAATACGAAAGAACCGGTCCAATACCGTTTTTTTGACTTTTTCATCGGAAACTATCTTCCTCCTAGGTTAAATTTTTCAAAATTTAACTCAACATTTTTGCAAAAAGCTAGCTCTAACAAACGAAACTTGTAGTGGGTTTTTGTCAAATTCAAATCAATATGAATTTTTTCAAGGTCACGTGAAAAATTTCCGAAAAAAAAGTGCTTTTGATAATTTTTTCGATGTAAGCTCAAAAGAAAGCTGAGAAAACACTGCAGCGAAAGTTGGCCAACGTCACCCCGATATTTTAAGTTTTAGTGGTCAAATTGACACAAACGTTATTTTGAACATATTTTGACGAAAATTACTTTGAAAAAAATCGGAAAAAAACGAAAAATTTTCGAATTTTTTTTTGTTCTTATTGGGTTGTTTTTTTTTTTAAAACATCCCCGACTGATTTGGTGCATTTTTATACCTTAATAATGCAGGAAATGTCAGGAACCCCATACCCTTAAATAAAATATAATAATTTTTCTGATGCTTTAAATTTCCGATTTTTTGATTTGAAATTAAGATATTTTAAATAACTTTTTAATTGTTAAGTATTTTACAAACGTGAAAAAAAATCATTAACCTAGATTATGAATGAGAATATTTTAAGAGAAAATGTCCTTAAAAATTTATCATTAACCATAGTACAAAAAATTGGTTTTCGATGGCATTTTTTACAATTGATTCAATATATAAGGAATATTATTTTTTTACAAAATTTTGAGCCTTTTGTTGTTACATTCATCGATACATATATCGGATATGCAGTTATTACAGTTAGCGCTCAAAAGTGCCCCAAAATAGGCATTTGAGCCTCCAAGCGTACTTTCGAGTTTGAAGCCTCCAGGGTTAAGTTACGTTTTAAAAAACGTTCCGATTTGAAGAAAATTCTGTATGTAAATGGACTGTAAAAGTTGAAATAAAATTTAGCAGCTAAATCATTAGTCTTCAAAGTGGCTTACGCCGAATAATGCTTGATTTACAGTAATTATGGTGCTAAATATTTGAAACATTAGTACAAAGCACTTTTATTGCCCTTTTAAGGACTTTTTCGGCATGTCATTACATGTCCTTATCTGAGTCTAACGCGTTTTTTGACGTAGACAAAACATCGATTTCGGCGACGCTAATCGCTAGAACGACAAGGTTGAAGTGCTTTTCGCGCAGATATTTTCTCAAAATTTCAATCATAACTGACCTTCAAGAAACGCCTAGGACTTTATGATTTCGAAATTTTAAGAATGAGTTTTAAATTTGGTTTATCTGTATCGGCAGAACTGTATCTTTAGTTTAATTATATAGTTTAACTCGTAGACTCGATTTCCGGCAAGTAGTGACCATTCACCCATTTTAATCGCATTTTACGACGCTTAAACATCAATGACAAGATCAGTTATAAAGTTATCGATTAACTGGAAGACAAAATGACGTTTGTGCTTTTTTTCAAATTTGAACTGTATTACAGTATTTATTTTTGCAAAAAATTTTCAAATCACCGAATAAAACCTTTCATTCGTAATCAGAAATTCTTAGACTTTTTTCCATAAATCCAGCCCAAAAATGATCACGTGACCGTATATTCAAGAATAAAGTCGGTCAAAATAGTACTTGTTTTTTTTCAAAACTGCTTAAATCACTTTTTGAATAAGTGAAGATGTTCTTTAGGGTTTTAAGAAAAATTTTCCATTACACCAAAGTCCAAAAACAATCACGTGACCTTGAAATTAAGAAATAAGTATTAGTTTAAGTACACAATAGTACTCAAATTACGCCGAAAATTTGTGGGGCTGATAAAACACCTAATTTAAGAGTTTTGAACATAATGATATTTTCCAAAGGTCACGTGATCTTTTTTTCAAGAAATGAGGATTTATTTATGACATATTTCAAACCCTTATTTTTGGATTATTTTGTCACTGATTTTATTCAGACTTTGGTGTAATGAGAAAAATGTCTTATACGTTGAAGTTACCTATTTTTGGACGTAATTTGGTAATTTTCATACTGTATGTTGGTATAATGCCTTTTTTTGCAAAAATACTCAATCACGTGGAAGACCTTCAAAGTCGTAACGAACTTCTAAAACTTATATATGCATTATGAATGGCCGCCGGTTTAATAGAGCAATTCAAGAAGTCTTACTTCCAAAATGCTGATTACAAAAAATGCGTAGGCGAGAGAGAAGGTGAGAGCAAATTTTTCTTCTCACGAGAAATACGTATTCAACAAAAATTTAAGAGTCATATTACTAGAGAATTTTGTAAAAAAACATATAATTAATTTTAGACAGAGCGATAGAAAATCATTTGAAGTTTTATACAAGGTAGTTTAAAATATAAATTAAGGTTTAATTTCATCTTATTATTGCACTTTTGTGTGTAACTGGAGGTAATTTCGCACCTTTTGTTTTCTTATCCTCATTAAAGCCTTTTAATTCGTTTAAAAAAAAATTGGTTTTTAATGTAATAGCAAATTGGCTGAATAATATTTTAAGCTATTGAAAAATGTATGTTAATAATGAAACTTTGCTTATAGGGCTCGATTAATAAGAATGGTCACTAGTCGCCGGAAATCGAGTCTTGGTACAGATTCATGTCTAAAGTCTACGAGTCAAGTCTGAGTTTGCATTTGAAGGCAAAAAAACAGGGTTTTCAGGGTCTATCAATGAAATACTGGTACAATACATATGGGGTAAAATTTCGAAATAATCAAAAAATCTTGCTCGAGAAAAACATATTCAATGCTCGTCATTGGCCGACCAATAAAAAACACCTTTTAATAATATTGATATTTTCACTTCAAAGCCTACTCCTTCAAAGTGTTGGTGACTGAAAAGGAATCGATAGTTTTTATTGACCATAATTTTCAGACAACCGATAAACTTAGGCTTTCGATTTTTACTAAAAATCTTTACCTTTTTGACAATAGACCATTTGCCATACTTAAAATGCGATGCTTTTAAAATCTGTACCATATTGTTTTCTTATCCAGTCAAACTGAAACTAATACTTTCATTTTTGGAAAAATTCAAAGATTTCAAAGATATTTGATGAAAAGCTAACATGCAATTTTCAAAATATTTTTTTTGAAAAAGAGTATAGAATTTTTTTTAAGTTTTCAGGAACAATTCGATTTATGCCTTAAATATCATTTTTGATAAATTATTGCTGACTGAAAACTAATATAGAAAAGTTGCAAAATAAGATTGAACATCTTATGAAAAGCTTGAAACACTACAGGCCCAGTTTTACAAATTACAATATTTATGTAGATGTAAGTTACATAATGCAACACTTATAGTGTTATACTATACATTTTGACTGATTTAAAATTTCGTGTCTGCACAAAGCCTTCTTAATATTAAACGAATGGTGAAAAAGTCCTGGAAAACTTTATTAAAAAATATCGTTATTTTTGCTCGACTACCGACGGTCAATTTTTGCAAAAAAAACTTTAATTTCGAAATGCGTAGATTTGAGTAGCCGGACTCTAGTGTATTCTAAAAACAGAAATTATTTTTCGCAGAATAAATAAACTTTGAAATGCTCAATTGACACAACGTGCAGTTTTGAAGGTGATATTTTAATCATTCTTTCTTATCTGTTCAGCCTATCCGAGATAATAACCAACCGAGATGGTAAGGTCATACCTTAATGATATACATTTAAGTTCTCGGAGATTCGCTGACGAAAGAAAAACAAGCTTCTTGTTCAACGAGTCTTAGGGAATTGACACAGTTGTTTTATTATTTATACAACCGTAAAAACATAAAAAAATATCGTTCAATTTCATCATTCAGTACCAAGTTGTTAACAAATTTACCAACAAATACTGTACAGTTGTTGACCTTTTATTTAGTGTTTGTGTCGTAATCTTCTGCTTTCTAATAATCTGTTTTAATTCTTAAAAGACCAATTTTTCTTAAATATTTTAAGTTGACACTTATAAGTTATAACCCTTAAGAAATATCAATTTTGTCGGGGGACGTATGAATAACGCAGAATTTTCGATTTGCACATTCAAACTTTTATCTTTTCACAAATTTCTCATGTTCAATTAACGAATTATTGTTTTCAATTTTTATGCTTTCTATACATGAATTGTTATATGCATTAAATACATTGAATTTGGATTATTTTAATTTTTCGTTATTAATTCTACTTTAAAAGACCGTTCAATTCAATTTTTATTGGCTGCTGATAAGTGTCTAAAGAAACAAAACATAATACAAATGAATCAGTATGCAGAGAGACAAAGTCTATATTTGCAATGATTAAAAATTAAACGCTTAAAAATATAAGTATTCAATAAATTGGATTTGAGAATTAATTGGATTTGAGAATTAATTCACCGAACGAAATGTATTCGTAAAAAAGTTCTTTTCAGCTTGTCTGCTTGCGATTTACTACATGATTCATATATACAAACACTGCCGAACATAAAGAAATAGATTTTTTTAATTTTGAAGTTTTATTGATTTATTTTCAAGTTTCACGAAAATCGAAATGGATAAAGAAAACAAAACTTTTGTTTAACTCTTGCCGCGTTCAGACCGAAATGTTCAAAACTCATTTCGTCTGGCGCATGGGAGTTAATAAATAAATTCATGAGAGATTCATCAATTTTAAATATCCTCAGACCATCATTGGCTAACGTATTTTAATGTGCACTTTGTTTTTGACTAGATCTTTGCGACCGTGTTAGTTTAAGGGTACCTTCAGTTTATTTTTACCACTCAAAACATGCCAAAAGCGCGGGTCGACCGGAGAGCATCTGAGCAGGCCGTTTTTCATATGTATTAGGAAAATAGCTCCCCGGCCCGGGCTTTTGGGACACTTTCAAAAATTATTTCCCAAAAGATTTCAAGAACAATTTTTTGACTTGATTTTGAGCACTAGATACCGCTCTAGATCTGAATAATTTGAACAATCTCCTATCCATAACGGTATCCAAGTACGTAAACCCGCTTCTAAATCGGTCTCCTTTACCCTCACGTGTCAGTCAGAGTTTTGCTGTTTTTTTCTTTAACCATCAAAAATTATAAAAGATATTGGCGCATGGAAAAAAAGTGTTGGCGTTAAAAAAAAGTATTGTTACAGTAGTGAAAGGAGCGTTTTTTGTGGGGATTATACATTTTACAGGGGTTTTCGCGGGTTAAATACTTTGTATTACGAAGAATGAAAAGTTACTGTCTGTTTTTGTCAGACGTTTGTTTACTTTTGTTTCTTTTGTTGTTTCGTCTTTCTAGTTTCGATTTCTTTGTTCTTTCGATTAGATTAAAATGTATTTCCAAAATTTAAAAAAAGGAGTAGTCGTAGCTGTTGCTCACGAGATAAGAAAAAAAGAGTCAGGTTGTTACACAGCCTTTCACAGGTTAAACATTGCTGGAGGTCCAGCAATTAACTCCCTTGCGTTCGATTGTTAACGAATCGTTAGCGTGACAGTTAAATACTTTGATGATAGATTTTGAAATATATATTTACAGGTTGATTACATTTTCAAATAGTTTGAATTATTTCATCATGTTCTTTTCGATTTTCTTGATTTTTTCGATCTAGAATAAGATTAAAATTTCCAACCTTATGCTTTATTTTCAAAATTTTCATCCTGGAATCCAGAATGGAATAAATTTTGCTTCAAATTCATATTATGAGCCAAAATATCAATCCAATAAAAATCTATTAAAAATTATAATATTGATTATATAAAATCATTTTAACACGATGGTTATAACACTAGATGTCACTCTATTTCAAAGAATAGGTATTGGGCATCTAGGGCACTTTTTTGTAGGTCATGTTAAACATCCTACAAAAATTCAGACTCGGAATTTAGTAGACAAAACTATAAAATTCGGAAAAACTCACTTCATATCTGAGTAAGCTTTTCAAAGTAGTCACGAGTTAATATTTCGGATTTTTAAAACTTAAATTATTTATGTAATCATTGATAGATAATAGTACCGGAATATTCTTATCAATAAAATTTTTTAAAACTTAAAACAGTTTCAAAAAAATCAAAGTAAGATCTTCAAAAAATTCTGTTTTCCAAGAATTTTTTAACCGTTAAAATCCGAAACCCAAGATTTACATCAAACTTTCCCAAAATTAACTCGTATCCTCTCAAAGTCTTCAATTTATTTACTCAGCTATCGTTAAAAACTGCTCAACCAAACTGACTCAGTGTTAAAAATTATCAAAGTGCCAATTATATCTGAAATGTCGGGTATTTTGGCATATGAGTTTTAATTTAATCCGTCTTGTGCCTTTGTAACCTTCCTTTGTGTTCATCGATTGATTGGCAAAGTTTCTCCATGACTGGGAGGACGAAGCTTGGGAGTTCGTGATAATCGTGCATCAAATATTGGTCTTCTAAGGTACTTGCTACTTGGTTGATGTTACCGTTGTAGATTGACCGTTTAGAAAGAGTGATGATTTTCGTGACTTTCTAAAAAATAATTTTCAAAAATGCGAATAATTTCAAGAAAAATATTCAATTTTTTAGTTAAGGTAAGTGTCATATTTAAAAGCTAGTTATTTTGAAGCGTGATATTGAATTGTATCATATTTATAAAGCGTTGAAGTTCGAAATTGTGATTCATAAAATATGTTATTATACAAAAGGTTGAAAATTTTTGTGTTGAAATAAAACCTTAATAATAAAAAATCTAAATAACGATAAAATAAGATTTCAAAAATTGAATAAAATCCGATCCAAATTAAAAAACCAATTTTTGATTTAATTAAAAAGTACAAGTAAATAATATTCCAATAAAATAAGGTCCCAGAATTTTCAAATTTTATGAAATCAGGCCAAAAAAATCTTTTTATTTTTAATCTTCCCAAAACTAATGTTGCTTCACAATAATCAATTACCTTTTTCAAGATTCTAGTCCATTTTTCTTGAGTTTCTCTGTCGTCATTCTGGGTTTGCCCATCAGAAATAAGTACAACATTGAGTGGGAGTCCAGTTTTAAGCTGTTCAGTATCGATGAAAGTACCGTGAATAAATTCGAAAAGATCTCCAATTCGAGCTGGTCCACCTCTGAAAATATTTGTGTCAAAATTATAATAAAAATATTTGGGAAATTTTGTTTAGCATGAAAGCAAAAATAAAGTCTAAAAATAAATTTAAACTTAGGTGGGTTTTGGGTGTAAAATAAAGCTTACTGCAAGTAATTCCAAATGGCTATAACTTTTTTAATATTGCAGAAGTTAATACAATTGAATATGCAAATTTAAATATTTTATCGTGGGTTTCATAAACTAATGCCTAATTTCAGCTTGTTTTAAGTCTCAAATACTTCATAAAATTCGTATTGGCCAGAATATTTAAAAAAAATAAGATTGTTCCTAAACCACTTACTATTTGAATTTTATTTCCTGATTATTTGCTATCAATTTTAATCGGCTAAAAAATCAAAAAATGCATTTTCACAAACAGTGGAGAATTTCCGTTTATTTTTAATTTTTCGAGAAAGTGTGACCGAAAATTGAAAATATGAAAATTCCAAATTCTTGACGTTTAACTGAAGTACAACTCCTGAGAATTTCATTAAATTTTTATGCACATTTGTATGCAGCATGTAAAAGTTTTTCTCTGATGTAGAACAAAATTCAAGCTATTATAAACAAGCACCAAATTACATTGACTATCAACAATTTAACTACTTTTTTAGCTTCAATCGAACCGTGAACAGTAAACAGACCAAATATTTTACTAATTATTTTAAAAGATTAGTCTTGTTATAAATAAAAGCCAATTTTAATTGATTGCATATTTCGATCATTTAACAACCAACAACTCCTAAAAGAGCTTCTATAGGCATGCTCTATCTTCTGAACTATAAGGGCTAGAGACCTGGTTTTACGATTTTTTAACTTTCCGTGTCTTGTTTAGTTATATTGTCATAAAAAATTTAGAAAAATCTCAAAATTTCTTCAAATTATATTTAAGTGTTGAAAGTGAAAAAGTGTTTTGGGCTCTAGCGCCAAATCGGTTCATAATTTAACCAAAGTTCATTATTCTGTCTCCAGAAACCTTATATTATTTAAAAACATATTTATCTTAGCTTTCAATTTATTATCATAATCATAGATTTAAGAAACTTTTTATAAATTTCAGTTTTAACACAAATTGACCGATGTCTAGAACTTTATAAATTTTGGATTACCGCATAAATTTTTTGATTTAATCATTGCATTTAAAATGCTGATTAATCACAGGACAGCTTAGATTTAGAAAAGTTTAAATGCTTTATGGTCATATTGATCATTCAGAGATGGTTTGTTCACTCGGATCAAAAAAGCCTCGGCTTTTTCGCGATCTTTTTTGTATTTGAAACCACCCTTAATGATTTTGAACTTGAATTTGAAATTTGCAAATTTTGCCTTTTGAGNAAATTGACCGATGTCTAGAACTTTATAAATTTTGGATTACCGCATAAATTTTTTGATTTAATCATTGCATTTAAAATGCTGATTAATCACAGAACAGCTTAGATTTAGAAGTGTTTAAATGCTTTATGGTCATATTGATGATTCAGAGATGGTTTGTTTACTCGGATCGAAAAAGCCTCGGCTCTTTCGCGATCTTTTTTGTATTTGAAACCCTTAATGATTTTAAACTTGTCTTTGAAATTTGCAAATTTGGCCTTTTGAGGGCTGGTAAAGTAGTTTGAGTTTTCATCAGCAAAATCATTTGAGTTTTTTATATATGCGTCACAAGTTGTGACTCACAACATGAAATATGTAAACTTATGTTGGTTTGGGATGAGTTTTGTTGATGTTCTCTTATTCTGTGGATGACAAGTCTGACATATATAAACTTCATCACATGGACATAAGAAATCGTATACAACGTTAGACTTTTCGTATGTGTCAGTCACAGGTTTTGCTAAGAATGAGAAAAGTTTGCTTACTTTTACACTACGGTAAGTAACGTTAACTCGAAATTCAGGTATGATATTTGACATTTTACGGGTTAATTCGCATATAAAATATTCTATTTGAGGTGACGAGTATTCAAAGCAGACAGTGTGAGTAGTAGGTTTTCGGGCCGGTTTTTCACTCTCAGGTAGGAATATTCTTATTTTACTATTAACTAGTGCTGGTGGATAAGAATTTCGAGAATAAACCTCTTTGAGTTCTTCAAGAGTTTCTAAGAAATTTTCATGTGAGGTGCTCGAATCGAGTTCCCTATGAAGATTAGTCAGTGTACCTCCTTTAAGATATTTTGACTGACAACAGCCTCTTCAAAGTTTGAAATAACTGTTTGAAGTCCATTTTTTCAATATTTTTTGAATTCAAGCTTGTTATTTGAATTAATAAATACTGTCGTATCAAAGAAATTTATCCGATTTTCTTGATTCATGTTCCATAGAATTTTTGTGTATGATAATTAGTGAATCATCAGCAAACCTACTGTAGCTTATCAGTTTTCACTTTTTTTGTATTTTTCTACAATTTTGAGCTCAAGTGTGCGGATAAATATGTTAGATAACATAGGACTTAATGCACTGCCCATATTTAGTCCAGTTTGCTGCTGGTATACCCCAAGTATAGGGCCTTTTTACTATGCTGAAATTTTTGAGCGTTTTTATCAAAAATTGTTTGAAAATTCCCTTTTTGAGGTGCCAAAATTCTCCATTTAACCCTTAAAGTTAAAATATTTACGCGGTTCGGTAAAATTCTTTCTAGAATAAAAGATACGCACCGTACGACATTAACATAGAGTACGTTTGTTCTATCAGCAGTTATTACCTATGAATGGCTGGGTCAAAAATTTCGTCATTTAAAAAACTTTCTTTAAATTCTTTAGTGTTTTTTACTAAAAATGAGCATTCATCTGCAATCGGCTTTAACCTTATACTTAGAAATCGTTTGGTGCTATTTAAAATTAAACTGGATGTTGAAAATAAATTTTCAAATCGTTATCCTGGGAGTTAAAAAATATAATCATTACCTCGGACAAAAAATTTTTATTGAAAATAATCTCAAAAAGCTTATGTGCATGCTAAATTAGTTTGCCATGAATCATGTAAAAAAATACGACTTTCCATTGCTAAAATAGTAAAAAACAGTCCTTTTCACCATCTTTGATACATTTTTAGTGATAAAATTGAATAAATACGAAGTTCTTTTTTCCACCTTTGAATTTAAAGTTTGAATCATTTCGTTAATAGGACGAAAAAAAGATTTTCCAAAAATTTTTTTGCTCCTGGTTACCCTCATTTACCGGTTGGTTCACCATGCTATCATAAGAATTGTAATTAAAGTTTTTCCAGAGATTACGAACTAACATATCAGAATTTTTTAGTTACTTTTTATGTCTATACCGAGAGTCATCAGCGATTCAAGAAGTCCATTTTGCCTAGAGAACCCCCTTATGTTACTTTAGTCAACTTTATTTTAATTCTTTACCGGTATTCGTAGTTATCGATTTTGCTGAATTCGAACGCAGATTCGACTTGCTTGAATTTCATGTAAGATTCTGGCGAGGAATTGTATACCACATAAGAAGCTTGACCACATGATTTGCTGCCAGAATCATGAGAATTGTTAATACACATTCGATTGACAATCTAAAACAAACTTATAAGTCGACTTGAACATATGTAGCTAGGAGTTAATTTGATAATCATACAAAGTTTTCTTTGGTTAACCCTGCAATTTTCAACGTGAAATCAATGTCAGATTAAGTACAGCGTGANAAAAAAAAAAAAAAAAAAAAAAAAAGAAAGAAAGAGATTTTTTTCAAAGCTTGTTTTAAGTCTCAAATACTTCATAAAATCGTATTGGCCAGAATATTAAAAAAAATAAGATTGTTCCTAAACCACTTACTATTTGAATTTTATTTCCTGATATTTGCTATTATTTTAATCGCTAAAAAATCAAAAAATGCATTTTCACAAACAGTGGAGAATTCTTGTTATTTTTAATTTTTCGAGAAAGTGTGACCGAAATTGAAAATATGAAAATTCAAATTCTTGACGTTTAAACTGAAGTACAACTCCCATAAATTTCACTTCACATGAGAATTTTCTTGATAAAAAATTCAAGCTTTTAATAAACAGCACCAAATTAACATTGACTATCACAATTTACTACTTTTTTAGCTTCAATCGAACCGTGAACAGTAAACAGACCAAATATTTTACTAATTATTTTAAAAGATTAGTCTTGTATAAATAAAGCCAATTTAATTGATTGCATATTTCGATCATTTAACAACCAACACTCCTAAAAGAGCTTCTATAGGCATGCTCTATCTTCTGAACTATAAGGGCTAGAGACCTGTTTTTTACGATTTTTTAACTTTCCGTGTCTTGTTTAGTTATATTGTCATAAAAATTTAGAAAAATCTAAAATTTTCTTCAAATTATATTTAAGTGTTGAAAGTGAAAAAGTGTTTTTTGGGCTTTAGCGCCAAATCGTTTCATAATTTAACCAAAGTTATTATTCTGTCTCCAGAACCTTATATTATTAAAAACATATTATCTTAGACTTTCAATTTATTATCATAATCATAGATTTAAGAAACTTTTTTAATAATTCAGTTTTAACACAAATTGACCGATGTCTAGAACTTTATAAATTTTGGATTACCGCATAAATTTTTGATTTAATCATTGCATTTAAAATGCTGATTAATCACAGACAGCTTAGATTTAGAAAAGTTTAAATGCTTTATGGTCATATTGATCATTCAGCGATGGTTTGTTCACTCGATCAAAAAAGCCTCGGCTTTTTCGCGATCTTTTGTATTTGAAACACCCTTAATGATTTTGAACTTGAATTTGAAATTTGCAATTTTGCCTTTTGAGGCTAGTAAAGTTGTTTGAGTTTTCATCAGCAAAATCATTTGAGTTTTTTCATACTAGTATATGCTACTAGTATAAGCGTCACAACATGAAATATGTAAACTTATGTTGGTTTGGATGAGTTTTGTTGATGATCTATTATTCTGTGGATGAGCATACGACAAGTCTGACCTATATAAACTTCATCACATGGACATAAGAAATCGTATACAACGTTAGACTTTTCGTATGTGTCAGTCACAGGTTTTGCTAAGAATGAGAAAAGTTTGCTAACTTTTACACTACGGTAAGTAACGTTTAACTCGAAATTCAGGATAATATTTACCATTTAGGGTTAATTCGCATATAAAATATTCTATTTGAGGTGACGAGTATTCAAAACAGACAGTGTGAGTAGTAGGTTTTCGGCCGGTTTTTCACTGTCAGATAGGAATATTCTTATTTTACTATTAACTAGGCTAGTGGAATAAGAATTTCGAGAATAAACCTCTTTGAGTTCTTCTAGAGTTTCTAAAATTTTTCTTGTGAGCTGCTCGAATCGAGTTCCCTATGAGTTAGTCAGTAACCTCCTTTAAGATATTTTTGACTGACAACAGCCTCTTCAAAGTTTGAAAATAACTGTTTGAAGTCCATTTTTCAATATTTTTTGAATTCAAGCTTGTTATTTAATTAATAAATACTGTCGTATCAAAGAAATTTTATCCGATTTTCTTGATTCATGTTCATAGAATTTTTGTGTATGATAATGAGCAAACTACTGTAGCTTATCAGTTTCCACTTTTTTTGTATTTTTCTACAATTTTGAGCTCAAGGGTCTGTTTCAAGGGTGGATAAATATGTTAGATACATAGGACTTAATGCATGCCCATATTTAGTCCGTTTGCTGCTGGTATACTCCTAAAGGGGCGTTTTTTACTAAGCTTAAATTTTGAGCGTTTTTATCAAAAATTGTTTAAAATTTCCCTTTTTGGAGGTGCCAAATTTTCTCATTTAATCCCTTAAAGTTAAAAATATTTACGCGTTCGTATAAATTCTTTCTAGAATAAAAGATACGCACCGTACGACATTAACATTAGAGTACGTTGTTCTATTCAGCAGTTATTATCCTATGAATGGCTGGGTCAAAAAATTTCGATCATTAAAAAAACTTTCTTTAAATTCTTTAGTGTTTTTACTAAAAATGAGCATTCATCTGCAATCGGCTTAACCTTATACTTAGAAATCGTTTGGTGCTATTTAAAATTAAACTGGATGTTGAAATAAATTTTCAAATCGTTATCCTGGGAGTTAAAAAATATAATCATTACCTCGGACAAAAAATTTTATTGAAATAATCTCAAAAGCTTATGTGCATGCTAAATTAGTTTGCCATGAATCATGTAAAAAAATACGACTTTCCATTGCTAAAATAGTAAAAACAGTCCTTTTCACCATCTTTGAATACATTTTTAGTGATAAATTGAATAAATACGAGTTCTTTTTTCCACCTTTGAATTAAAGTTTGAATCATTTCGTTAATAGGACGAAAAAAGATTTTCAAAATTATTTTTGCTCCTGGTTACCCTCATTTACCGGTTGGTTCACCATGCTATCATAGAATTGTAATTAAAGTTTTTCCAGAATTACGAACTAACATATCAGAATTTTTTAGTTATTTTTTATGTCTATACCGAGAGTCATCAGCGATTCAAGAAGTCCATTTTGCCTAAAGAACCCCCTTATGTTACTTCAGTCAACTTTATTTTAATTCTTTACCGGTATTCGTAGTTATCGATTTTGCTGAATTCGAACGCAGATTCGACTTGCTTGAATTTCATGTAAGATTCTGGCGAGGAATTGTTATACCAAATAAGAAGCTTGACACACATGATTTGCTGCCAGAAATCATGAGAATTGTTAATACACATTCGATTGACAATCTAAAACAAACTTATAAGTCGACTTGAACATATGTAGCTAGGAGTTAATTTGATAATCATACAAAGTTTTCTTTGTTAAGCCCTGCAATTTCAACGTGAAATCAATGTCAGATTAAGTACAGCGTGATTCTTTTCGATTCTCCGTTTTTTCACCCGGCGGGTAGACAGCAAAATTGCCTATACTTTGCTTAAGATTTGGCTGTCTAGGCCGCTGGGTAACAAAAAACGGAGAAATCGAAAAGACTCACCCTGTATAATATTTATATCACAATTTTCTCAATACAATTATAAGAACTTACTGTTTTGGCAAATTCTCTCATTCTAATGTAATCTGGTCGAGTAACACTACCAGAAGAATCAAGGGCGAAAACAACCTGGAATTTGGTTCTATTTGGAAAACATGAAGCTAAAAATTAAATATTATTAACAAATATGTATTGAAAATTAGTTGTTGATGCTATTGACTTGTATATTTCCATAATATAAATGAGATGATCATTTTGATAATGATAACGTAGTGATAAAAACTAATTCAATACTTTTGGAGTTTGGTTGAAAAATCTTTATAAAATTTTTCTTAATAAAGTGAATATTTATTATAACAATAAATATTCACTATATTAAATAACAATTTTCATTTTTAAAGCGTTAAATATGTGAATTCAAAATATTACTTTTTACGCATGATGATTTGGAATAAGCTGGAAATACATTTGTCATCATAGATGGCGAAGAACAAGCGTTACATTCTCCAAGTTCTCCTTTATCATTGGCAACTGCTCCTTCTCGTTCCATGAAAGATCCTGACGGACATGGTCGGCACATTTGTCTTGTACCCCTTTGTCTCGAAACTAGAACGGTTCCACGTGGGCAAGCTTGACATTCTAGAATTTCTTGAACGGTACCTCCCATGAGAACCGTTCCCTCCATACATCCTGATCCGTCCCGATCCCAAAATGGCCAAAATGCTTGATCCATATCAACAGGCGCGGTATATTGAGACGGTACGGTGATTCCAGCAGATTCTAGAGCTTCATCAGTGGCGGTGGTGGACTCAAATTGACTCAAAATTGATCCAACGCAATCTCGCATATTTTGTCGAGTTAGTTCTTGAGTGAACCAATCGATATTTTTAAGATTTTTGACGTTGTAGCTCAAGTTGATATTCACGGTAAATGGGATACCAACAGTAGCAGATTTTTGTTCGTTAATCTCTGTCTCAGCAATTTCAATGTCTGGCAGACCGGCAAGTCCGACATCAAACATCATTTGGTTCTCTTGGGCAGCATTCATCGAATTGAGCACGACAGTAATAGTTGTGTCTTCCTCTTCTGTTTCTTCGTCGATCTCTGGTTCTGCCTCATAATCTTGTGCGTTGACAAACGTGGCTTCTCGTCGTTGTTTATTTCGTCGTCCTGACATATTTCCGAGGGCAACGGAGTAATCGACTCCAAATTTGATATTTGTACCCTTGGTTCTAGCGCTACATTCGCTGCTGATTGTGTCATAAAGCGCTTGTGGAATAACGCTGTCTGCGGCTTCTTCTGTTCCTTCCATTTCAATCATAGATTCCAATAATGCTGGCTCCATTGTGGAGACATACACAACTTGAAGCGTCTCCTTTACACCCAAAATAGTTTTTCGATCAGCACAATCTGGGAGAGGAAGAGTTGGGGTTGAATCGTCGTAATCTTCCATTTGGAAAGATCTCTGTTGAAAAGAAATTTCAGCCCATCCTTGAGCGTTGCAAAGATAACTGTCGCCGGTTGCACGATACATACCTTTTCCGTTTGGACATTTTGGGGTACATGACCAGTTCCATGGGAGTTGACCTTCTGGAGTGGGAGCCTAATAAATAAGTTTAAATAAAGATTGTAATTTATTTTTCCTAATAAATTTTTAAATTGACCTCAAAAATAAAATAATGTGCTGCACGTTTTATGCTGAATATCGGGTCTGTATTCAGCAAAAAATATATAAACACTTGATTGATGATTTTTCTTAAGGCAAACTGTGTATTATTTAGCTTATGCTTCGACTCTTAAGGGGGTTGTATAGCCTGGAAAGGCTTTTTATAGGGCTCATATATAAAAATTTCAATAAAAGTAGTTCGTAATCTTTAAAAAAAATTTGTATTCTAATTTTTTCATGGCATGTTCGACCAACCGGTAAATTAAGTTAACCGCGAGCAAAATTTTGTTTTTAATTTCCTTTTATTTCACTTTATTTAAAAAGAATTTGATTTTCTCACATAACATGTAAATTTTAATAACGAAAAAAAATGTATCTCTTTTTTTTCGATATTTCACCTAGAACTGCTTCAAAAATAGCGAAACGTGCCGTTTTAGCCACTGAAAGTCGTATTTTTTTATTGCATTTACGAATCCATTTATATACAAACTGAACATTTTCGAAGCAATTTAAAAAAAATGATATGTTCCGAATTATTAATTTAAGGCCTAATTAACAGGAAATTCAACTCCAAGGATCATAATTTGAAAATTATCTTTTGAGCTAAAGGTCATCGTTTCAAATTTTCTATACTAGTTTCTATAGTAGTATCAAACGATTTGCAACTACAGTATGTGTTTTTTTTTCGTGCGAACAGAAAAGAATGATTCGGGAGAATCCTCCCCAAATTGAAGACGATTCTCCCGGACACTTGAGATTATGTTCGCACGAAAAAAAACACATACTGTATAATGTTTCTGGAAACGGTTTATTGAACTATTGCGACGTTATGCGACGTTGTGCGACTATTGCGACGTTGAAATAATGACCGTTCTCGCGCAAGAGCAAAACCCATTTTCTAATTTGAGACACTTAGAAAAAATTTCAATAATTTTTGGAAAATTTTAATAATTTTTAGATTTCATATAACTAAACAAGCCACGTTCAGATCAGAAATAGTGAAATTAAGTTGACAGAACTACAAGTTCGGAAAATATGGACTGCCTATACAACCCCCTTAATCAAAGCAGGCTTCAAAGAAGTCATAATTCAGGAATATGATTTAACATTTGGAAAATGATATCTTTCACATTCACAAAAATTTTTGATTAATTTTGGACTCATGTTACACTTTTCAAGAAATATTTTTAGAATTTTTCGCAAAACTTGTTCGTTTTTATGTTACGAAATACGTCACTTTAAATTTAAATTATAAAACCATACCTTTGCTCGACCGCATTTCATCTGCCCGCCGTCGGGAGCTCGAATTCGTTTGTCACATCGGTCGACGGCCGCGTTTTTAGGTGTTTCACAGCACATTCCTGTATACGAGCTTTTACAGACACATTTATCCGGAGTGATTTTTCCTCCATTTAAACAAGTTCGATTACAGGCCTCGACCTCTTTTCTGACTGGCTCTAACCCGTTTGAGGTACAGGGCCCTGTTTTTGGTAGGCGAATGTCCCTGACGCGTTCTTTTGTACCTTGTGGACCACATAACCAAGAACATTCGGACCAGTTTGACCATTCGGTGAACACACATTCTTTTGCTTGCTAAAATATTCATTTTACAGGGGTTACAAATTTAAACGGCAATCTTTTAAATTGCTGTAATTTTAAATTTGAGTGGTTCCGTTGAAAACTACTCCAAAATGCATTTCCTCAACATAATTACATTGCTGAAATAAGTGGCATTATTCTGGTTTATGAATCCGCCAAAAATAAGATATTAATTCTCGATTTTTAAGGAGCTAACAGCGTACTTCAGAATTCACTCCGAATTTGGCCGAAACCTCAAAACATTTATTTAGTGGCTACTTATTTGTTCACTCGAATTAGACGAAAAACAAAGCAGAAAGGTCAAGCCCGCTCAACACATGAAAATTAAGTTATTTTTTATTGCAGGTCAATTTTTTGGCAGTTTTAGCCTTCAAAACTGAAAATTATAGGGACCAGGTTTACGCAGAAATTGATAAGAACGTTCTTAGTCCGCAGAAACTGCTCTTGGTCAGGTCAATTTTTCAGTTGACATTATTTCGTTAAATTTACAAAAAATGGACTGATTAATAGATTGTCATTTTAAATTTAATAGGCTTGGGATGACGAATTTCGATTATTAACAAAAATGGAATAACAGAAAATTCATAAATTATATCCCCTATTCACACTTTTTGTTAATATCCCGGCCTCATTAAGGAAACGTTATGTGTTTTTAAGTAGAAGGGCCGGGATATTAAAAAAGTGTGAATAGGGGATATAAGGTTTTTGTTCAGTTTTAAAAATAAATTTTCTCACAGCCAATCAAAGCGAATTATTTTAATGAATTTCTTTGGATTAGTTTAATATGTTTTATAAAACTGAAATTATTTTGATTTTTCAAATTCATAGACTAAAACTCAAATAATAATTTATTAATGATTTTTTTTAATTTTAACATCCTGAGTATTAAAATGAATACAAAAATACAAATTTAATACCTGTTCCTTTTTCTGAGCAGCGACCAGCGCCAGCGCAATGGATGGAAGAACTTTCATTTTGTCTTATATATATTAATTTCCGTTATATATATTTATATTTTTCTTCTGGCTCTCGTTTGCAAGTAAGTGCCTTTCTCTGAATAAATCTCTAGATTTTAATCCCCGTGCCTTTTTCGTCTATTTAATGGGGAGAGAGGGTTAAAATAAAGGGGAAAGACGTGGTTAAGTTGCCTTGTCCCTTTTAGGTTTCGCTCTGAATTGCTCAGCGTAATCGGCTGGCGTTTGGTGGTGCTCGAAAGCAGCACATGAACCACACACACCAACACCACCAGAAACACAACTTCACAATATGAATACCGAAAAGCTGAAACAGATAGGAAAGGGTTAAATGGTTTTGACCCCTTAAATAAAATCATAATAAAATCGAGATTTAACAGAATTATTATTTAAAAAAATTATCATTTTAACAATCTTTTTATAAACCAAAAAAACTTTTGAAGCATTTCTTAACCACAAAAATAAAATTAGAAACAAAATTGACGAACGATTTTTTGTAATCTAATTTGTTGATGAAATTTTTTGTTTGAAAAGTATCCTGTAAAAACCGTATGTCATTAAATTTATTGTGTCAAGCCCTGTTATATATAATGTTTAGAAAGTTATCCGAAAAATCATAAAAATCAGATCTAATACGGTTTTTGAGAGGTCGAAAATTGATGTGTCATATCCTTTTCGGAACGGAACTCCATCTCAGAAAACCGCTTATATCTCTACAGCGCGTGTTCGAATCCCACCGATGTTGTCTAAGTAATTGTCTTAGTGATTGCTTGAGTGACTACACACCGATAAAATTAAGCGTTTTCCATTATCAAGACCTTGCCTATAATCATATTCAATATAATCACTAAGACAACATTAGTGGGATTCGAACACGCGCTATAGAGATAGTAAGCGTTTTTGAGATGGAGTTCCGTTCCGAGAAGGATATTTGAAATATAAATACTTAGAATAATTTTTTTTTCCAATTTTCACCAACATAATAATCATTTTTCAAAACATATGGAAATGAGTCAAAATACAAGAAATTTTACCTCAAAACAATATTAACGAAATATTAAATAAAGAAAAAAAATTTATTAAAATTCACATGATTTGTTTCAAATTAAATACTGAACTTTTATATTTGTAACAAAAAGTATAATTCGGCAAATTTCCGGCGTATAAACATAAAATTAACGTCTAAAATCCGTAGAACGTATTTTAGTAGTAGTGTTTAATCGCCCAAAATAAGATAATTGTTTTGATAGCACTGAGTTTGTGGGGTTAACGATAGAATACAGGAATAACCTCAATTCAGAAAATTAAACTATTGGGACTCCCTTAATAACGTCAATCGATAATAGTTAATCAAGTGTAAATCGTACTTTTTCTTATTCCCATCTTTAACTTGAAAATCAACGCCATGGCGTGCAATTTGTGGCCCAGATATATGATCCAGATTTTATATTATATAATCATGAAAATTATGAAAGCGTCTTACAAAAAAATTGAAACTAACAATTAGAAGATCGGCGAGCTCGCTACAGTTTTAAAAAAAGTTGGAGAAAATTTGAGTAAAACAAATTCGTGATTAAAAATTTTTATATTTCTTTGTTTTCCTGTGAAGAGATCTACTGATTCCTAGTTTTTCTTTGAACACCTCACTTAAGGTATGGTGGTTCCTAATTGACACTATTCTCGAGTAACAAGTATTAGCCGAACAGGGCTTGAGGAATAATTCAGATCACTAGTTGGCTAGAACTATGCCTGTCACACTTTGCGAAAAAAATTGGCCAAATACTTTTTGTATGACCACACTCCTTCCACATAAGCGGCACAAGAGCACACTAAGCCAAAACGGAAATTCCTACTCCTCTGAGGTTAATTTTGAAATAAACCTAAAGTTTAACATAACCTGTATCATGAGTATACAAAACTTTTGCTGGTAAGTCTTTGTGCGATTAATGCTATATTTTATTCTCGAATACGTAAAAAAACCGGTCCAAAATACCGTTTTTGGACTTTTTAATCGGAAAATTCTATCTCCTCCTAGGTTAAATTTCAAAATTTACTCAAATTTTTGCAAAAGCTAGCTCTAAACAAACAGAAACTTCCACTGGGGCGTTTTTTGTCAAATTCGACCCAAAACAAAAAATATGAATTTAAAAGGTACGTGAAAAAATTCCGAAAAAAATGTGCTTCGATTTTCGAAAGTAAGGCTCAAAAGAAGCCGAGGAAACACGAAGAGAAAGTTGGCTTAAGTCAACCCGAATATTTGAGTTTTAAGTGATCAAATTGACACAAACGTTTATTTGAACATATTTTGAGAAAAATACTTAGAAAAAAATGGAAAAACGCAAAAATTTTCGAAATTTTTTTTGTTTTTATTTGGGTGTTTGTGCTTTTAAAATAACGACTGATTTGGTGATTTTTATGACATAATAACTGTAAGAAATGTAGTGGAACTACGATATCTTAACTCGTAGACTCGATTTTAGCCAACTAGTTGCCGCACACCATTTAATCGCATTTTACGACGCTTAATCAGTAATGACAAGATCAGTTTAAAGTTATTGATAACTGAGACAAAATACGTTTGTGCGTTTTTTTTGGAAATTTTTACTGTATTACAGTACTTATTTTTGCAAAAATTTTTAAATTCACAAAATAAACCTTTCATCGGATCAGAAAAATTCTAAGACATGTTTCCATTACAATAGCCCGAAAATGATCACGTGACCGTAATTTAGGAATAGGTGGTAAAAGTAGTACTGTTTTTCAAAATTGCTTAAATCATTTTTGAAAGAAGTGAGGTTTCTTTTAGAAGTTTTTAAGACTTTTTTCCCATTACACCAAAGTCCAAAAGCGATCACGTGACCTTTAAATTAGGAAATAGAGGTTTTGTGTGGAAGTAAACAAATGTGATCAAATTACGCCGAAAATTTTTTGGCCAATAACACCTAATTTAAGGTTTTGAACATAATAATATTTTCAACACGTACGTGATCTTATTTTTCAAGGAAATAAGGATTTATTTATGACATATTTTAAACCTATTTTGTGATATTTCGTCACGTGATTTTTATTCGACTTTTATGTAATGAGAAAAATTTTGAAAAACGTTTGAATTTGCCCTGGAATTTTTTTGACGTAATTTGAGTACTTTTTCAAATTACTGTATATTGATACTATATATTTTTTTTCAAAGATACTCAAATCATGCGGAAGACCCCTTAAAAGAATCGTAACGAATTTCTAAGACTTCAAGTGTTATTACAGTATGGCCTCCGGTTAAATAGAGCATTCCAGAGTCAACACTTTGCGAAAAAAGATAACAAAATGAGACGCCTAAGTGATCTCGCTATTGATCTCAAGAAAAGAAAATGCCATTATTCAACATAACTATATTTCAACATCAAATTTAAGAGACAGTTTTACTAGAGAATTTTGCTAGAAACATATATTATGTTTAGACAGAACGATAGAAAATCATTTGAAGTTTTATATGAAGGTAATTGCGATAAGATTAAGGTCTATATTCATCTTATTTGCACTTTTATGAGTCGAGTAATAGTAAATTTCGCAACTTTTTGTTTCTTTATCCTTATTAAATGCCTTTAAATTCGTTTAAAATTTTTATTTTGTTTTTTATTTGTATTAGCAAATTGGCTTGAATATTATTTTAAGCTATTGAAAATGAATGTTGATATATGAAACTTTGCTAATATGGCCGATTTATAAGTGAGGCAACAGTTGGTAAATCGAGTCTGGGTACAGATTCATGTCTAAAGTCTACGACGTTAAGGTGTGGCTGTCCGAGATTTTGACAGTTACGAAGCTATTTTGTTATTAACAACAGAGCTGAATCCCCAAAGCTTTGCTCTTGAGAACAACTCTTCACGTGATTTGTAATTGTTGCTATTGAGAGAATGACCGAAAAGGTCACCTAAGACGGGATCCGACCCGAGTAGTCTCGTACAAATCATGATCGTTTTGGAGGCTTTAACCACTAAGGCTACTAGCACCATGATCAAGCCGATATTCTCGCATATTAATCGCGCGCCAGTTATTCGAGCCGTCCTTATTGGATGCCTCAATCCGAATACGTTCGGCTCACTACAGAACTCTCCAGACTATAAGTTGCTAACGCAGTCCTTAACATTCGGTCCACATATTGTGGCCACTCATGAGCTTACTCAAGTCGCATGTGGCGCCCTATGGTGTCGTCATGAAGCTGCGGCCACAAGACCTTTGGGTGTGGAGTGTACGACTCTCAAGCTTGGTCTCATAGCATAGCTCTATACTAAGTCGCATGCAGTACCTGATCTGCATGAGCTTATCCGAATTCCTGATCAAGAGACGTTGTTACGTTCGTTCGACTGATTTGCATACTACCGGTATGCCGCTAGTACTTGCTGGTATTATTTTCACTATTTGAAGCGACTAGGAACTGAGTTTTGTAATAAACAAACGTGAAAATTCAAAACAACAATTTCATAGCTATTATATATATAGATTACAGACCCTCAGAGGATAAATCCTGAATATTTGAATGATACAAACAACTCGGGATACTAGAACCCAATCAAAGCCCTGGATTGCAGAATAAGTCGATTTCACTGGTCAGATTTGGAAGGGATCAACCAATCAAATGCTCAAATTCCTCATTTTTCAAATATCAGGATCTGTCGGGATCTGACGGGATTATTCAGGATCCCGAGTCGGGATCGGGATATCTCGACCTCGGGATCGGGATTGAAAAAAATAATATCACTCGGAATCGGGCGGGATCGAGATTGAAAAAAAATTTATGAGTCGGGATCGGGATTGAAAACTCATCCCGTTTTAGAACACTGCTCTAAGGGCCTGTGATCCATATGTTGAATTTTTTTTTTATTCTTTAAAAACTTAACTCCCGTAGTGTTTTCGAAGCCACGCGTAGCTTTGAACACACTTTTTCTCTATATTAACTTAAAGTCTAGAACATTTTTATTCTGTGACACTACGGGAGTTAAGAACTAATCTTTACGAACATGCTTTAAGGGAGTTGTGCGTGTAAAATCTAGCTATCTGCAAGCAATTTGAAATGTCTATAACTTTGTTAATATTGAAGGAGTGAATACATTTGAATATGCATATGTAAATTCAAACCATGAGGATAGCTGGTCACCAGTTGCTGGTGGAACAAATTTTTATTGTTATTTACATGAATAGTGAGCAATTTTAAAATATGCTAAATTTCAGCTTGTTGTAACTCTCGAATGATTCAGAACATTCGCATTTATCTAAATATTTAAAAGAAAATGATAGGATTGTGCAAAACCACGAAGTATTTGAATCTTGTTTTCTGATTATTTTTTTTTATTTTAATCGGCTAAAAATACGGAAATATAATTTTTACAACAATGAAGAATTTTTGTTTCATCATTTTTCAAGAGAGTTTTACCAAAAATTGAAAATATAAAACACCACATTTTTGACGTTCAACTGGAGAACAACCCCTGGAAATTGCATCACATTTTTATGCAGCATGTAAATGTTTAATCCTGATGGAGAACAAAAATCAAACACTTATAAGCAAGCACCAAATTTCATCGCTGGTCAACAATTTACCGACTTTTTTGTGTTCAATCGAACCGTAACGAGTAGGTTGACAAAATATATTGCTAATTATTACAAAAAAAATTTCATGTCATTGATAAAAGCCACTTTGAATCGCTTGAATATTCAAACATCAAGCACCCACAACCCTCTTAACCCCTGTGAGCACAGAAAAAAAAGTTCTTCCAAGGCACCAAAGCGTATATCGAAGATCCTGCCTAGGTTCTACTTTCGATGTTGATTGCAGAAAGCCCAAGGTAGCTGGAGTTTCAATTTTTTTCGCATAGGGAATTTGAAAGGTTAAATTTTTGCATCCGACATTTGAAATTCTAGAATTTTTAGTTCTAGAAAATTTAGTGACAAGAGCTAGGTATAGCATATCACGTGATAAAAGCTCACAGTGGTGTTAACAAATTATTTTGCCTTCGGAATCGCTGCACAAGGATCTGGCCTACGTCATCGTTTGGTCCGATTTGATCAATCAAAAGTTATTTCTAAATAGATCTAAAATTTTACTGAAAAAATTACCCCCTACTATTTTCCCTACTAAAGCAGATAATCACAATTCTGATATCATTTCCAGGTCGATATACTAATCAAGTAACTCTGTCGACAATTTTTAATTGCTAAAATTAATTTTTAAAATAATTAAAAAAAATTCGTGTAATCCTTGAATTGAAAATTTCACTTCTGAAAAAAATATCTGTTCCTGTAAACCAATTAATTTTTGTTTGAAGTGTCAAGCATGCACAAAACACTTTTCTAAAAACTGGCTACTTTCAAATGTTGATTGACTTAATAGGTCGCATTTGTTTTTTTTTTGAAGTAAAAGATTAGAAAAAAATCTCAAAAAATCAACCCCCGTAATATTTGAACAAAGTTTCAAGTTCAATTTTTTGCAAAAAATTCTAGAGTCTAGAATCTAGACTTTCAAACTTTGATAATTTATTCTTTCGCTTACAATAAGTTCAATCTTGAGAATGATAATAAATCGAAACGTTGATAAAAAATGAGTTTTTATAATTTTTTGTCTTTGTCAGCAAATATTAAACAGAAAAAATAATATAGGCGAGATAAAAGTTCAGCTAAGTGAAAACGACAAAATAAATAAAGCCTTTGATTACCTTTTCGTCAAAATTTTAATCTTTATGGTCATAATTTTCTTGCCTCGACAATTGTTAAACTGTCAAGGGCCAATCCGAGTTTTGACTGCGTACAGCTTTGCCTATTCAAAATTTCCATCTTTCGTTTAACTTTAGAAAAAACTACATGCTGAATCAGCATTGCTGATCATCAAGAAAATCTGCTTGATCAAGTGAAATTAAAATTGAGATCCGTTTGAATCTTGCATTGGGTAAAATTTGTATATTTTTGCCCATTTTTATCTGTATAAATAAAGTTTAACTGGGGGTCTAGCGTTATTTGCTTTAATCATAAATCTAATTATAAACAAATCCTTTGCCACTATTTGCCATTGATACCCATCCCATTTCAAATTGTGATAAAATAAAATTTTCATCCTCAAATAACTCCTCATAAATTGATATTGATCCAGATCCATTCCCATTGAGGATGTCCCCAGCTACTAACCAGCTACAACATAAAAAAAATCGGAAGTTTTTTTTGAACATTTTTCGATCAGAAAATATTGGATAAAATTTTATATAGTACAGGCCCTGTAAGATCTGCCTGATAAGATTCTTGTGAAAATATTACATTGTATTTAACTATTGGGTTCCACAATGTGTAGTCTTTAAGACATTCGCCCTCAAAAAACACAAAATCGTGTTTTTCCATGAGGGGTATGCGACTCTGATTTGACATACATGTATTCTCGGTGAATTATATTGAAAACTAAGAGCTCATGAAAAAAACTGAAAATACTTATTTGTAGATCTATCTTGATTCTTGCGACTTAGTGCATCAAAAATTATTTTTGACATTAACACTTGTTGTTATAGTATCTTTACAAGGGGACATTTCCTAAACCTTTAAATCTATCTAGGTGCTATATCAAAATCAGTTCAAATTCTCACAGAAGACGTAACGATGGCATGTCAAACTTGAAGAGCGAGCTTATTTTGATCGGATGACTAGCCAATTCTAGAACGACAAATAACCGACATTTTTTTGCAATTTCAGACTTTAAAATCTATCTCCTCCGTGGATTAATTTTTAAAATTTATCTCCTCCGTGGATAAATTTTTAAAATAGCTCAAATTTTCACTAAGTAGTCCTCATAACATTTTTAAGAGATAAGCGCGAGCTTTTCTGAAATTGCTTGTTAGAATCAGAAATATCATTTTTTTGGTCAATTTCCGGGAAAATGTCGGAAAAATGTCACGTGATGAGACTCAAAATACCACTAAAATCAAGCTGACAATTTACTGATGAAAAAACGTTCCTATGGCATATCGAAATTTTCATTCTAAACGCGTCAAATAAGCGAATATGTTAGAAGCTACAAAAATACTTGGAAAAAAATCTGAAAAAAGTGGGAAAGAGTTCGAAAATTTCGAATTTTTTTGTGTTCATTTGGCTTGTTTTGCACTTTAAAAACATTTGCAATCGATTTGAGGCATTTGTCTAATATAATACCGGCAGAAAAATCAGAGTCGCATACCCCATATAGCCAATATGCGGTATGCGACTCTGATTTTTCTGCCGGTATTGTATAGGGGGTTCGATATCTATTTCGGTGGCTTTTATGCCACTTTTTCAGCCAACATTTTTATTAAATTCGGCTTTTGAAAACGACTCCTCCCATTGAGTTATTAGATAGCTCAAACTGAGCACAAATATTTAGATAAACATAAATTGACAAAAAATGGTCCAAATCAGACCATAGTTTTCAATTTTTTAACTAAAACTGATAATTAAACAATTTCAGAAATCCCAGAAAAAGTTCAAAAAATGGTCCGATTCGGACCAATTGTATTTTATTTTATTGTTCACTAGATATTTGTGCTCAGTTTGAGCTATCTAAAAACTCAATCGAATGACTCGTTTTCAGAAGAATTATATGAAAATTTTGGCTTTAAAAGTTGCATAAAATCCCAAGCAAGTACCGCAAAAGATATGTCAATTGTTGTAATTGCTTGGTATTTCTCACTACTTTTTAACGGTCTATAACTTTTTAACTAAATGTTCAAACGTTAAAAAGAAAAAAAATGTTCCGTGAACGCTGTATATCCCCCTTTCACACTATCCGTGATATTTGGGCCTTGTATAGTAAACGTAGTGTTTTTAAGAGTAGTCCTAAATATTCCGGATAGTGTGAAAGGGGGACATAATTACTGTACATGTAGATATAACTATTTTTATAAGTATAAAACTCGTTAAACATTTTACAAAAACTATTTTGAAAACCTTCAATTTCTCTCCAGCAGCTGATTACTCGCGGTAGTTACTGTTTAGTATATGCAAAAAAAATCAATCAATATTTTCTCACTTTTGAGATTTCGTCCCAACCAACTGGCTATATTTCCCAAACCTGAAAAGTTAAAAACTAATTTCATAACCAAAAGATAGAGAATTGTGAAAAACTCAACCGTTAGCAATTTCATATAATTTGTGTGAATTTTACGATGAGATTGAGCTCGGTCAATGACCACTCAGTGCCAATCGGCACTGTCTGAGTACCGGGTGTTAAACGTCAATGACGTTACGTCATGCATTTTCGACCTGAAAGGTTAATTTAAGTAGGTCATCCGCTAGCATAAATTGACCTGCCCATAATAATTAAAAATAATGCATTTAATGTTTACTGTAAACGTTTTAGCGTCGTTATTATTCGATAATATTTTGGAATAGTTTTTAATGACGTTTGATAAATACCTAAAGAGCAAAAGGTGAAAATTTACCCAGTTATTCATAGGCACAGTTTCTGTGAAATGAAAATATTTTACTCGTGACTTTTACCTAAGTAAGTATAACTCTCGGTGGGCTACTAAATCGCGAATCTCACTTTAAACTAATTAAGGGGGTTGTTGAAGCAAGCTTATCAGGGCGTTCCAAGTAATAAAATATGATTTTTTTCATATTTTTCTGATGTAAGATAATTGTGAAAGTTAATTGGTAAATAAAAAATTCTTTATCTCTTCTTGAATTTTTTCTATAGTCGTCTTTTTCAAATTTAATTCTTTAAATTTTGACCTTGATACAGCTAGGAAAAATTCAATGGTGAAAACTAGAACTTTTTCTGACGTCAAAGTTTTTTTTCAAAAATATAAATTTTTACTGTGTTTATAACTAAATCGACCACGGAAATTTCGAAAATATTTTCAACAACCTTGGAAAAACTTAAATTCAAATTTCGTTTTTTTTTCAGATCGAGCTCAGGCGCGCCCATTGTCGAAATGCAAAAAAAAATGCGCCAATAGCGATCTGGCCAATCGTCTGAATATTGGTATATCTATACTAAAAATAGTTTATATGTTTACTCATAAGTTATGGGCCATAACGCCATAAATTATTCCCCAGAAAAAAATTTATTAATCATTATGCAAGAACAGCTTCAAGTGAGACATACAAAATAAGAAGAAACAAAAACTTTTTTTAGGCAGAACTTTATCTCTTGTAAACGACCTTTTGAAATGCTAAGTGCTTTTAAAATGGAATTTAAATTGAGCTTTAGATGATAGTTAGAGTTTCAGCCATTGGAGCAGCAAACTCGTAGAACTGTAGTTTTAATAACATAGTTTTTGACCTTCGGATCGTTTTTGAAAAATTGACTGCAATTCAACCTTTAGTCAGGAACGACAAAAATCGACCAGCTCAGCTTACATTTATTTTTGGAGCACTTTAAGTCAAATTTTGGGAGAAAATTATTTCTCGTTTTTTTTAAATAAGCATTTTTCGAAAAAAAATTTCCTGTCATTTTAAATGATTCATTTAACCCTCCGAAGCATATAAAAAAATCCGCAAAGGCATGAAACCCTTTCAGAAGGGTATTTTTAGAGCGTTGTTTACAGAAAACTCTCATAAGATCAACCTTCAATTTTTCCTGTATGATCAAGTTGAAGAATTAAACTTTTGAAAAAAATATATTATAAATATAGTTTCTAGAAATTTTATGTATTTTATTTCTTAATTCAAAAAACGTTTGAAAAGCAAGGTTATTTAAATACGTGTACTACGTCAGGATATGTATGTTCATTTCCATAACTGCGCAGTGCTTTGTTCTACTTAATACTTTTGTTTGATTGACTTTATCTGTTGGGAATCAAAAATATTTTTAAATAAGTTCAAATATTCATGAAAAAAATCACGTTTTTAGAAAAAATTGTTAGTTTTCTCGATTTATGAAATTATTTGATTATTTTTACATATCAAGCCAAATATGCTATAAGTGTATCACTCTGGCATGATTTTCACATTATTTATTTTTTCAAAACATATCAGTTTATCCATCTAAAATCGAAATCGGATATTTTGAAATTTCACTCCCAAAAATATTTCTGCTCCAGATATGTCTAGAAAGCTAATTATTTTTTGCAAATTGTACTCAAAACACTTCCTAATACTGGCTTAATTGAAATTATAATTCCAAATTTTATCAAAAGTATTTTTTCGAAAGTAAAAGTTAAGAAAAAAAATGGCCTTTCAATCAACTCGTGATAAAATTTGAACCAAGTATCTGAAAAAATTTTAAAAATATTTGTCAGATTCAGATTGGTTGAATTTTAAAATTATTGGAAGGAGAAGTTTCTGCGATTATGTTTTCCATCATTTTTGGCTGATTTAAAGTGAATTTACCCTTTCAAAAGGATATATGCTCGGAGAGTTAAGGGAGTTACTGGTCGCATTTTAAGACTCGGACATGAAATTTTCGCAGATTAGTTTGAAAATGTTTTTTTCTGAAATATGGACAGAAATAAGTTGATCAGATGTCTCTTTTATTTTCATTTGTCATAAAAAAGTATTTTCATCGCGATTTGAACATATTCAGTGTGATTTTTTTCAAATTTTGGAATTTCTGAGAATTTGAATCGCGGTTTCCAAAAAGACGAGATCAAAAATGCAAATGTGGGAACTTAGGCTTTGCGCGTTTCCTTAAGGATCGATTACATACCAGTTTTAGGTTTCTGCCGTCAAATCCAGGGAGGAGTAGTATTTTCCCGGTGCAGCCGAATAGCCCTTGAGTTTTTTGGCGCATGCAACAGCAGAGAGCAATTTGAGAAATATCATCGCTGTAGCTACGGATTGGAGCGCGAGTGCGAGATTTGCGGGAAATTAAAAGAGGGAATGAATAAGGTAATTAAGAAAATGTGCGAAATATGAAAAGTAACGGCCGTTTCTGTCACTAAAATTTTGACATGAAAATCGGCAAAACAGCTTTTATTTCGAAACAGCTTTCACTAAGAATCGTTCCCTAGTGGTACCACTGTATTAACTATTTTTTGTCAGTAATCTCACACAAATAAAATGAGTGAAAATTATCCATTATTGAGTTTATCACAACTAATTGTGGGACCAGGAAAAATCCCTTTTTGATGCATTTGACAATGGAGAACGTGATAATTCTCACGTTTTTCCATTTCAAGATGAAGTTGATCCCTCATTCTTAATTGTACAGACACCTTTTCTGAAACTCTTACTGCTTTTGATATGAAATACATACATTTAGACCGTCGAACAAAAATATGATTTCGATCTATCTTGAATCGGAATTACATTTTTTAAATCACGAAAATATTTTTTGTCGACGTACCTTCTCTGTTTGTCGTAATGTTGAGTTTAATCAATTTATATTTTCAGCGTCAATATTCAAAATTTATTGAAAATCATGAAAAATTTACTGAGATCTTAAAATTTCAACTTTTCATTGTGACGCAGAATTGCTTTATCCGTGCCGCAGAATTCGTATTTCCAACTTGTAAATTATGTTGTGTTCAGTGCATTATTCGAACTTTTCAGAAAATTATGTAAAAAAAGTTGCCTCGAAACAATATATAAGCAATTAAAATCTGCAGCTGGCGCTGGCCTATTAACTCTTAACAGCACATGTCGTGTAATTAGGATTTTAAAATTTCTTATTTAAAACTACATGAGCGCTGTATTGTCAAAGGTAAATTGAACCGTAAACGGCCATTACCCTTACAGCGCGAAAAAAATCTGACAGAAATTTTGAGTAACTTTTCTGATTTGAATTCTGAAGATCAGGTTAAAAAGTTATCGATATTTGTTTCGAAATTGGAAATTTAACAAGGACAATCAAAGCCAGTAATATTTTAAACCGTCAAATAATTTGGCTCCAGTTCTCACTACGGAAGAAGATCTTGAGCTTAATCTTTTTCTACAGATGAAAATTTCATCTGATGAAATTGATAACATTCAATTTCTACTTTCATTTAAAACTCTATCATTTTCATTTGTATCATTATTATTTTTCATTCTTATCAATTTCACAATAAAAATACATAAAAATTACTTTTCTCGTTACATAACATTTGAACGTATAAACTACGACTCAAATATATCGCGCTCCATTCCGCGAGTGTCTTTCGCGCTTTTACTCTCTGCTGTTGCATGCGCCAAAAAAATCAAGTGCTATCGGTTGTACCGGTTTCCCGAGGCACTCAAAATAAGGCCAAAAACAGTTTTTTTGCTCATTTAAGCGCCGGATAAAATTTTTTGAGTTAAACGAACTCGGGGTTCTGCTCACGTTCTCTGTGGTCAATAAAAGCTATAAAAGTATTCTCTATCTTCAAAAGTTTTTGTGAAAGCAAGATTAATGTTTCAATTATCCTAAACTGAAATACATATTGTCGTGCTGTTTCTAGTACTTCATTGAGGCGACGCTGAAAACTCTGTTTTGGCCTTAAAATGCGACAGTACTCCCTTAACTCGTAGACTTTAGAATGATCTGTACCCAGACTCGATTTTAGCCAACTGTTGCCTCACTTTTTAATCGGCCATATTAGCAAAGTTTCATTTCAACATTCATTTTTCAATAGCTTAAAATATAATTCAGACAATTTGCTTTACAATTAAAATAACAAAATAAAATTTTTAAACAAATTTAAAGGCATTTAATGAAGATAAGAAAAAAAAAAGTTGCGGAAAGTTGCTAAAAGTTGCGAAAAAAGTGCATAATAAGATGAAATTAAACCTTAATATTTGCAATTACCTCATATAAAACTTCAAATGATTTTCTAGCAGTGTGTCTAAAATAATTATATGTTTTTCTGCAAAATTCTCTAGTGAACTGACTCTAAAATTATTATTCAATATCATTTATTGTGGAAAGAATGTGAGACATACTCACGCCTACGCCTACGTGCGCTCTTCATTGATTCAATGTAATTAATTTTTCGGAAGTTTTGACTTCTAGAATGCTCTAGTCTAACCGGAGGCCAATTTTCACAAATAATACAAACAGAAATCTTGAAATTAAAAAAATCATTGATTAAATCAAAAACCATTGTACCGATAAAGGGTAATTTAGAAAAGTTCTCAAATTACATTAAAAAAACATTGGGGATGAACTTCAGACGCTTTTAGACTTTCTTCTCATTACACTAATGTCCGAATAAATCAGGTGACGAAATAATTCAAAAATAAGGTTTGAATATGTCATAAATAAATCCTTATTTCTCGAAAAATAAGATCACGTGACGTGTTTGGAAATTATTATTATGTTCAAAACTTCTTAAATTAGGCTAAAAATTTTCGGCGTAATTTGATCACTATTGTTTACTTTCACCAAAACCTTATTTTCTCTATTGAAGGTCACGTGATCGCTTTTGGACTTTGGTGTAATGGGAAAAAAGTCTTAAAACTTCTAAGGAACCACTTCACTTCTTTCAAAATTGATTTAAGGCAATTTTGGAAAAAAACAGTACTACTTTTTACCACCTTATTCCTTAAATA
>SCLH01000095.1:444566-456727 GCA_004367855.1 Oikopleura vanhoeffeni | reverse complement strand
ACTTCTGTTTTTGGCCTTAAAATGCGACAGTACTCCCTTAACTCGTAGACTTTAGACATGATCTGTACCCCGACTCGATTTTAGCCAACTAGTTGCCTCACTTTAAATCGGCCATATTAGCAAAGTTTCATTTCAACTTCATTTTTCAATAGCTTAAAATAATATTCAGACAATTTGCTTTATACAATTAAAATAACAAATAAAAATTTAAACAAATTTAAAAGCATTTAATGAAGATAAGAAAACAAAAAAGTTGCGGAAAGTTTGCTAAAAAAGTTGCGAAAAAATGCATATAGATGAAATTAAACCTTAATATTTTGCAATTACCTCATATAAAACTTCAAATTGATTTTCTAGCATGTGTCTAAAATAATTATATGTGTTTTCTGCAAAATTCTCTAGTGAACTGACTCTAAATTAATTATTCCATATCATTTATTGTGGAAAGAATGTGAGACATACTACCGCTACGCCTACGTGGGCTCTTCATTGATTCAATGTAATTAATTTTTCGGAAGTTTTGACTTTCTAGAAATGCTCTAGTCTAACCGGAGGGCAATTTTCACAAATAAATACAAACGAAATCTTGAAATATAAAAAAATCATTGATTAATCAAAAACATTGTACCGATAAGGTAATTTAGAAAAGTTCTCAAATTACATAAAAAAACATTGGGGATGAACTTCAGACGCTTTTAGACTTTCTTCTCATTACACTAATGTCCGAATAAATCAGGTGACGAAATAATCAAATAAGGTTTGAATATGTCATAATAATCCTTATTTCTCAAAAATAAGATCACGGGACGTGTTTGGAAATATTTTATGTTCAAAACTCTTAAATTAGGCTAAAAAATTTTCGGCGTAATTTGATCACTATTTTGTTTACTTTCACCAAAACCTTATTTTCTCATTGAAGGTCACGTGATCGCTTTTGGACTTTGGTGTTAATGGGAAAAAAGTTCTAAAACTTTAAGGAACCACTTCACTTCTTTCAAAAATTGATTTAAGCATGTTTGGAAAAAACAGTTAACTACTTTTACCAACCTTATTCCTTAAATATACGGTTACGTGATGGTCATTGTTGGGGGGCTATTACTGCTGAATGGGAAAAGTCGCTTAGAACTTTTTTTGCTTGCAAATCACGATGACAAGGTTAATTATTGTGATTTTAAGAAGATTTTTTTGCAAAAAGATAAGTACTTGTTCAATAACAAGTAAAATTTTTCAATGAAAAACAGACGCCCAGCAAACTTCATTTTGCTTTTCAAAGTTTTAGCGATACTTTATAATTGATGGGCTTTGTCTCTTAATGAGATTTTAGAGCGTCGTAAAATGCGACTTAAATGGTGCTGTGGGCATTAGGGTTGGCTAAAAGATCGATCTTACGAGTTCAAGACCGAACATTTATTCCTGGACTTTTTTTCGCTGAAACTTAAAAGGCTAAGAATGTTCACAATTTTCAAAATCCCTTTGCCTAGATTAGAACACTGTTTCTTGGTAAATTTTGTATGTTTTCTATGATCTTCATGTTTTTTATTCTATAATTATTAAAAAAAACAAATTTATTTCAGTTATCTTTCAAGGCCAATAAATTTATTTAGATTTTTGGCAAAAATTTTTGACTAAAGCATTATGGTGCTCACGAATAAATAAATTTCCAATAAATAATTTTATAATTTCGAACTAAACTATAACTTTTATTGGGTTTTTCGAGGCACAAATATATATTATTTATTTGCTATTAAAAATAGTTTCTTACGTTCTCTTTCATTACCTGAAGACGAATAAAATTCGAAACATGTTGTGAAAAACTATTTTTAATAGCAAATAAATAATATAAACTATAACTTGATTGATCGAATAAAACTATAGAAACAAAAATTCCTGACATGACTTAGAACGATGATATTGACAGCGTGAGAGGAAAATAGGAATCGCTAGTGCATGCAACTATCACTAAGTTCAAAAACTAGATCATAAATAAGTATCAGCGCTCGTTTTTTATGGAATTTCTCACGATTTTTTTCAATTTGCAAAGCTTGAACAATTTCAAAAACAACAATTTTTCCAATTTATTAACTACAAATTTTATTTTTAAATGTTTGTTTTTTTCAAAAAGTGTTCTCATCTTAAAACTCATTAACTTGCTGTTTTTACAGTTGTGACAAAAATACGGTTCTTTCTAGTAAAAAAATGAGCTTGAAAATATTCTAGAAAGTTTATTTTCAGGATGATTTTAGTACTTTTTGAAAAAATACCGTAATCTCTTGGCCAACTTTATTTCTCGGTTATACAGTCACGTGATCTTTTTTTGACTGAAAAACGCACAAACGCCAATTTTAACGTGAGACTAAAGGGGCGTTTTCCAACATGTTTGCTTAAAGTTTATTATATTTTATTAAACTACGTTTCGCGTTAGCATCTTTCAGGTTTTTTAAAAAAATGAGAAGTAAGTTTCAAGACTTCACAGATTTGAATTTAGAAGTTTGCAAAATATTATGTTGTGTGGCAGAGAAAGTGTTTGCTTTAAGTGTCTTTAACGAAGTTAATAGACTCGATTTTTTGGCAAACGCGTTGCCATACACCATTTCATTCGATTGTGCGACGCTTAATCATGTTGACAATATCAGGTTATAAATTATCGATAACTTTGAAACGAAATGGATCGTTTGGTCTGTTTTTTTTGAAATTTTTTACTCGTATTACAGTACTTTTTTGCAAATTTTTTTAAATCACAAAATTAACCTTTCATCGTGATGAGAAAAAATGCTAAGACATTTTTTCCATTACATCAAGCCCGAATATGCTCACGTGCCGTATATTCAAGGAAATAGTCGGCAAAAAATGATACTGTTTTTTTCAAAAATTGCTTAAATCACATTTTGAAAAATGAAGGTTCTTTTAGAAGTTTTTTAAGACTTTTTTTTACACCAAAGTTCAAAGACGAGCACGTGCTTTCAATTAGGAATAGGTTTTGGTGAAATTACAAATAGCGATCAAATTACGCCGCAAATTTTTTTTGGCCAATAAACACCTAATTTAAAGTTTTGAAATAATAATATTTTTCCAACACAGTACGTCTCCGTATCTTATTTTTCCGAGAAATAGATTTATCTATGACGTCACCTTATTTTGAATTTATTTCGTCACTGATTTATTCGGACTTTGGTGAATAAGAAAAGTCTTAAAGAAAGCCTTAAGTTCATCCCAAAGTTATGTTGTTTGTAATTTGAGAACTTTTTCAAATTAACGCGTAATCACTACGTATGTTTTTTTCAAAAGTACTCAATATATTCTCAAACCCTTGAAAATCGTTTAAAATTTTTAAGTCTTCTAGTTTCCATTACAAATAGCCCGAAAATTATTCACTATGACCGTATATTCATTTTTATCTTCTGATCTCTTCATTATCAATAATTGGCTCCGGTTAAAATAGAGCCATTTCTTTAGAAGTTCAAAGTTTAAGTTTACGTTTTGCTCATATCAGAAATGTCCGCGATTCAAACTTTTTTCTCTCATTTTTACTATCAAAACTCATGCAAATTTTACAATTAAAAACTAACACTGTATTATTTCAAGTGAACAAAATAACATCCTAAAATTGGGTGAAACGATTTATTTTGATTTTTTTTTCTCATTTTGTTTTATCTACCGATTCGTTTATTCTATAACATTTTCATGGTTTTTTCAAGTTTAACGTTTTACAAATAACTCAGTCAATTTCTAGAAGTTTTTAAAAATTTAGCTAAAAAATAAATTAATTTTGATAAATGAATTTTAATAAATAAAATTGTTCTTTTGATTGATTTCAATTTAAACTAATCAGAATAGATCGAGGGCTCGGAAATTCGAATTTTTTTCATTTCACGTGTTAAAAAGTTAATGATTTTCCAAATGATTGGTCTTTGGTGAGCAGAGATAGCTTTATATTTTTTTTTCATAATCTGCAGAATTATTATTCGGTTTATAATTTTTTATTGACGCCAACAACTGGAACTGAATCCGAAAAAGAAGAAAAACAGATTTCATTGGTCGATTTTTTTTAACTTCAAAAATTTTCTAGCATAATTTACAAGAATAGACCACTGCAATTTGGTTCACTTAGTTTATTTCCTAGTAAAACTTGTATTTTTGTAAAAATATCCAAGATTAATTCGATCGGAGGCGATTTCCCTTGGGAAGTGGAGAAACGACTGTAACTCGCCGGCTATCTCCCGTTTTGTTCATTTTATTCCACATAGGTTCAAAAATATCAATATTCTGCAAGGAGGGGAAACATTAGAGAAAGAACCGAAAAAATATTTAGACCAAAATTTCACAAGAAGAATTAGAACGCCTGGTTTAGAGAAGAAATAAAAAAAAATAACGTAGGGTTTTAATTCGAATAGCTTTTTCTTCCAGATTGGAAATTTTCTACCTTTCTATATAAAATTCTGAAGAATTATTTACTTTTGAAAATGTCTTACTGGTTCAAGTAATCAACTTGATAGATCGATACGGGGCTGTTCCTGTCACTTTTCACTAGGTTTGGCAAAATTTGTAAAATAATTCGGCTTTTGAAAATACATTCTTACATAGCTCGAACTGAGCACAAATATCTTGTAAATAATAACATAAAATAATTGGTTTATGGGACCAATTTATTTTATCTTTTTTTCTGATATTTCTGAAATTTTTTAATTATTAGTTTTTCTTAAAAAATTAAAAGCAGTGGTCGGATTTGGACCAATATGTGTATTCTATTATTCACAGGATATTTGTGCCCAGTTTGAGCTATCTAAGAATTATATCGGATGAGTTGTTTTCAAAAGCCGAATTATTTAAAAATTTTGGCCAAAAATCTAGTTAAAAGTGACCAGGATTGAGTTCCTTAATAAAGTAAATTAATAAAATTCATGTTTAGAGGGGTTGGATATATTTATGTAATATTACGTCATTATACTCCATCTCAAAAACGTTTACTTTCTCTATAGCGCGTGATTACTTGAGTGGACTACACACCGATCAAGATGTTTAGCCGGTCCAATAATCATAGCATCCTGCCTATATCATACTAGACAATCAGTAGGACAACATTAGTTAGGATTCGAACACCGCGCTATAAGAGTAGTAAACGTATTGAGGATATTTCGTTGGGAAAAGGATATGAAATTTACGTTTTTAATCACAAAAAATACACTGAAAAATTAGTCGAAATGGGCGATTTCCATCAGCTTAAATTTCAATCGATCAGAATCGAGCTAAGGTATCAAAAAATTGAAAAAAAATATTCGGACAGCCTATAAGCAATTTCACATAAAAATTCATTTAAAAGAGAGAAAAAATAAGAGGTTTTCAAAATTTGAAAAAATTTAACGAATTTATTAATTTTACAAAATATTTCGTTAGAACGTTTCGTTGAAATAAAAATACCACTAAAATACTGTTCGTACATTTTTGTCAAAAAAGTTGAATATTGTTACAAAATTAAATATTTTACAGGTATTTTTGATCAAATTAACAGGATGTTTGGTTATTTTGGGGAAAACGCGCGTCAAAAGTATGGAGAAATTTTGAACAAAACTTTTCGGACTATTTGGCGGTCGACGATTTGCTGTAGATGTGCCTCGGCAAATTCTTCATTATCAGGTTTGTATAAATAGAAGTTATAATTTATTTTGAGTTTATTTTATTTTATGGATATTTCAGCCTGATTATAATAGAACAACTGTCTGTTATACCTGGGGTTGAACTTTTTGACTTTAAATCTATCCAATTTTTTGATTTGATTTTTTTGATGAAAAATAGAGACTCAGTTCTCATTTATACGTGTTCAACGCCTCGTTATCGGTTCAATTTTCTTTTATTCGGAATAAATTATTCCTTAATTAGGATGACGAAAAAGATTTCAAAATTTTCTAAAAAGTGGATATTTTCTTTAGAAAATATCAAAACCTTTTTTTCTAGAGGCGACACAGAGTTAATGTTGTCGGGGAAATTCTCAGAAGTGTCAGAATTTACAAAATAACTGTCTCAAATGCCTTTCTAATTAGTTTTATAATTCGAGCTCGAATAGAGTTGGCCACCCCGGTCATTGAATTTTCCGGAATTGAATTTTCTTGATAAAAATTAGCCATACAGGGCTCTCAGAATACTATCCAGATTTAACCATCTTGTAGAACTATCCTTTAGCTTGTTGAAAATAAATCTCAATTTTCGTTGTATGCATACACTCTTTCACAGATAATTGACAGGAGAACTTAAGCCAAAATGGTAAAACTATCTCCTCCCAGGTTTTATGTCGAAATAAGCTGCAATTTTCACATAACTTGTGAAAGTGGTAGGCCAAACTTAATCTTGGTACTTTTTTCAAATTTCGCTCTATTTTCTTTAGAATCTGGAGAAAACCACCGTTTTTTGGCAATTATCCGTCGGAAAAACTATCTCCTCCTGGGAAAATTTCTAAAATTCATTTCTTTTTTTCAAGCTAGCTCATATAAATACAAACAGTAAACTCAAGGCGCTTTTTGAGATTTCGACTTCTAAATCAAAATATCATTTTTTGAGGACCCAAGAAAAATTTTTCGAAAAAAGTGCTTTGATTTTTTTGAAAGTAGGCTCAAAAGAAGCCAATTAAACACTGATCAGAAAGTTAGCTGAAGGTCAAGTATTTTTTGACGTTTAAGTTGTTAAGTATAGCCAACAGACTTTTTTTAGTTCATTTGAAAAATCTTAGAATAAAAAATGAAAATTTTGAAAAATTTTTTTTCGAAAATTCATTGGCTTGGATTTAATATTTCCGATTTTATTCCAAAAACCCAAAATCACAGCTTATAAATTGTGAAATCTAGGTACCTTATTTCAGACTTATAAAAGTTAAAAAAACTGGATCATTAAAGAAATTTTATATTTTTCAAATAATTAATTTTTTTTTAAGATTGTTTGCATACTTTCAAAAGTTCCCAGGTTAAACTTTTGTGAAGGACGAATTTTTGATTCATTTTTATTGATGAAAAAGTCTATCTTTCTATATTCCAGGGGTGAGGTACCGTTTTCGAAATTGATGCTAGGTTAAGAACGGAGCGCGAGTAACGAACTATCTCTATCGCCACCTGTTAAACCTGTTGCAAAAGTACTAAAAACGCAAGAAAATGACAAAAATTCAATTTAATCTACACGTTAACTAACTTTGAAAATATTCTAATTATTAACTCCCTGGTGAACAAGGTCAAGTATTGCGTTTTTGGTTATTTGTGACAATATCATAAACTTACCTTAGCGTCCTTCTAATGATTAAATTGAAAAGCAAATTACTATTTTGTTTATTTTTGTATGTTCGAGTAGGCGTTGGATATTTTTAACATAATATCGAAAATTTTGTATTTTTTTTTTCAATTTTTTGATTATAAATTCAAAAAAAAGTAAATGTTTATATATTCTCGCCGATTACGCGCAAACTTGCAAAAATGGCGTGTTTTAACACTTTGCTTAATCTCGATTATTGTCCTATTACCGTGGAGTTGATTTAAATTGCTAGATGGTAATATTTTTTGAATTATGAGTAGGGTTCGGACCGGGGAAAATTTGAGATTTTAGACAAATAAATCCAACTTAAAAAAAATAAAAATTGAAATGTAGAATTTAAAACTAAGATAATTATCGAAAGAAAAATTCGAGCAACTTTTTTTTCGAAATATTTTTTTTCATAATGAAGCAACTTTTACTGTAAATAACCTCCATGATTTATAAACTTGTTCATAATTTTTAATAATTACTTTTAATAATTTTCGTCAGATTTCTCGCATCATATTTATGGCAGGATTTCAGCGCAGTAAATTATTATTGATTAGGCTAAAAATTGAATTATTGAAAAAGGAGCAAAAATCTTAACAATTATAGTATTGAAATAATTTCATTCAGTGTAACTTTTTGGTCAAAAATAACTACTGCACCCACAATCTCCTTAAAGGGATGGTGGTTCCTACATTTTCTGCAGTTATTATGTCATAAAAATGCACCAAATCGATTGTTATTTATTTAAAAAAGCTAATTAACCTAAAAAAACAAAAATTTCGAAATTTTGGGATTTTTCAAAATTTTTTAAGTATTTTTATCTACAAAGTCGATTAACTTTCTAATTTTGATGGAACTTTGTAATATAATTGACAGTTTTGAAAACAATGAAAGAAGAGCTTAAATTTGAGCGCACTTTCGATTTCATCAGACAAAAAAATTTACTTCCGGTCTACTCAAGTGCCAAATTCTAGAGTATTAAGCCCTGTAATCAAAAATTCATTCCTAGAAATTGTTTGGCTTTTATATTCTTACTTTCAAAATTATAAAAATGCAAAAAAAATCAAAACCTGGAGGAGATAGGTTTACAAGGACGAAAATGGTAAAAATCGGCCGGTTTTAGGGATTCTAGAAAATGTTGTGACGGAAATTGAGAAAAATCAATTCTTAGAATCTTTAAGTTTTACTAAGTTTCTATATCTGTGGGTGAATATCAAGGCTTTTGATTAAAAAACCAGGGACTAGATAGGTTTTGAAATATGAAAATGTGCCGTGTTACATACATGGTACAAGGAGTGTAAGACCGAAAAAAAAATTTACGTCAGTCTGATTTTGAGAATTAAGGGTGGTTTTACGATCTTCGTATGTTCAGAACTACTGAGATATTTTCCTATTTTCGCGCATGATCACCTTGAATATGTCAAATTAAGAACCACCATCCCTTTAAGCTGTTTTTATGAGTTTTTATAAAATGGTTTCTTGATGAACTGGTAAAGGTGGTATTTATAAAAACTTTCTGAACGTGAAGAACAAGTGTTCGAAAATAATTTCAACACTTATTGTAATATGATACAATTCAACCTACGCCACGCACTAACCCTTAATAAGCCTTCCAAAAAAAACCACTAAAAGCTTACTCCTTCCTACAATTACATGATATTTTTCTAATTTTTTGAGTAAAGTTTTGAAGAAGCAATATCAACAATAATCTTGAGCCCCTTTTTTGAAATTTGCTTTCGACAGACAATTTTTTTTCGACCAATTTTCGTTGAGATTTTGTTTTTCGGTCTTTACGCGTTTTTTTTTCGTTAAAAGCAAAATTTTGGAAAAAAGGACTCTGGATTATTGTTGATATTTGGTTTTTCCAGAATTGACTCAAAAAATAAACAAAAATGATGTAAATTGTAGGAGGAGTAAGCTTTTTTGAGTTTCAAATATTGAAAACATTATAGTAACCTTCATTGCCTCCAGAACAAAAAATTCGAAAAAACGCTCTAGATTATTCTTTTGTATTGATGATCTGGGCCTGACACACAAAATTAAATTGAAAATTATTGAAAACTGACGGAGAAGAAAGCTTTTTAGTTGTGTTTTGGTAAGGGTTTACTATACGTTCATGTGAACTGCGTAGGTTGGATTTTATCAGATTATTGAAATTCTGAAAATGATTGCGAAGAGTTTGTTCTTTACGTTAAAAAGGTTTTTGGAATTCCAGCCTTTCTAGTTTTAGCCATAAACCGCATCTAAAACAGGAAATCAGCGACAACCACTCCCGAAAAAAAATCGAAAAAACACGGAAACTTCGAAAAAAAATTTTTTGATAATTGTGTCGGTAGTACACTTGGTTATCATCTCAATCATTTGGACCATTTTTCAAAGCCCCAAATGCCTCATAAAACCAGCGAAAAAGTACCCCCTTAAGCAAAAGATAGGGAAAAATGGGATGAGGATAGGAAATCTGCGTCGGGGATCACCTTTTTTACAACCCTGGTTTGAGGTTGACCTCAAAAAAAGTTTAAATGGAATCGGAATTGCTGAATTTACAAAATTGTATAAAAATTAGACTGACTTTTTGAAATGTATTTTTTCCGTTTTGAAGTTTACGTTTTTATGCTGAGTTATTAATTCAGGTACTCCAATCAGTACTATTGATGATCCACCGCTTTTACATGAACCTCAGTCAAGAGCAGACGAGTTATGCGAACGATGCGAGTAAGCATAATATATATATATATATTGCAATATTTTGTAAATTTAGCAATTTAATTATGAGAAGGTTTTGACCGGGGAAATTTTGAACGTTTAAAAACGAATAAATTTGACTGAAAACAAAATCAAAATTCTAATGTAGAATTTAAAAACTAAATTTCGGGAGAATTTTGCGTTGATTTTTAAGTTTTTTTGATTTAATTGCCAGAAAGAAGAGAATTTTCTGTCAGAACATGCTTGGCGAAATATTTTTTTTTCTTTTTTAAACTTTTAAAAACAAATTTTTTGCAAAATTTCCATATCAAAAATTTTCAAAATTTTTCGAACAATTTTTTTTTCAAATAATTGTTTTATAATTTTACAAATTTCACTCAGAGTACCCTCCTTATAACGTTAATACAATTTGTTCTGTGGAACGTTTTTTACCATTGATTCACCCTATGAGCGCTTTTTCATATGACTATCCATTTCACTTTGATCCCTAGTTCTCCCGGTCCAAACTCTCATTATGAGTGAATATTTCATATTTTTTTTGAATGAGTCAAAGTAAATGGTTATGAGTAATTGAAAGAAAAAGAAGTGAAACTAATTACCAACTTAAATATTCCCAGTATACGATCTGCCTCTGAGCACCGACCCCTTAAGGGGGTACTGGTCGCTGGAATGGGATTTTCTCGATTAAAAATTAGCCATACAGGGCTTTTAGGATACTATTCAGATTGGCCATCTTTTAGAACTATCCTTTAGCTTGTGGAAAATAAATCTCAATTTTTTTTTGTATGTATACACTCCTTCACACATAAGGGACACCAGAGGACCTAAGCCAGAATGATAAAACTAATTCCTCTCAGGTTTTACGTCGGAATTATCTGCAATTTTGACATAACTTGTAAAAATGGTAAGCCAAACTTCATCATTTCGGTCATTTTTTCGAATTTCGGAGTATTTTTTTCTAGAATATATAGACAACCACCGTTTTTTGGCAATTATCCGTCGGAAAAACTATCTCCTCTTAGGAAAAATTTTAAAATTCATTCATTTTTTTTTCTAAGCTAGCTCATAAAAATACGAACAATAACTTCGGTCATTTTTTAAGATTTCGACCTCAAACTCGAAATATTATTTTTTTAAGGACCCAAGAGAAAATTTTTGAAAAAAAAGTGCTTCGATTTTTTGTAAGTAGGCAAAAAAGTAAGCCGCTGAAACACTGATCAGAAAATTGGCTTACGTCAAGATGATATTTTGACGTTTTAGTTGTTAAATTGAAGCAAATGTAATTTTTTGAGTTCATTTTGAAAAAAATACTTAGAAAAAATCGAAAAAACGCGAAAATTTCGGAAAAATTTTTTTGATGATTTGGTCGGTAGTACACTTTTATCATTCTGGGTCATTTTGGAGCATTTGTAATGTCCTTATGACTACATAAAACCAGCGACCAGTACCCCCTTAAGGTATCTTCAGCTTTTTTATTTGAAAATTGTACACAACGCAATTCATATAATCAAACTTCAACCGAATAAAATCTTGGGTAGACCCTCACCAGAAAATATACTAGTAGTTGACCGTCTTTTGTTTNATAAAAATTCCTTTATTTTTATACGATTTTTAAGCCGAAATGTAATTTCAAATTAATCAAACAAATCTGAAATTTAAACTCATTGAATTTTATTCATAGAATCAATTTAAGAAATTTATTTTGTTGTTTGCGACGACTGGACAATCTGGCAAATTACAGTATTTTTTTAATTTACAACCACGGATATTTCGAAAATGCTTTCAAGTTCTGTTGGAGATAATTAAGCAATTTTATTTTAAACCTTTAATAATCTTTTTATAAAAATGTTCCAAGCTAAAAAAAATAAAACATTTTTAATTATAAATTGGCAAATTCAATAAAAAAAATGAGAAATTATTCTTAAATCTTGTTAAATCTACCTGTTCTTGTTCAGAGAATTGAAAAATGGGACGATTAGTTTATAAGAACTCCAAAGGTTAATCAAATATTAAAATAAAAATGATCGTTTATTAATTGAAATTTATGATCTGACAGTCAGACTCTGACTGGAGAAAAAGTTTCAACTTTTTTTGAATAAACTTAAATTATTCGGACACGAAAATGCTTTTTTACAAAAATGAACTGTAAATTAAGATAATGTCATCTTATCATGAAATTAAGT
>SCLH01000095.1:356808-436528 GCA_004367855.1 Oikopleura vanhoeffeni | reverse complement strand
CTGCTCAACAATTTTGCGTTTGAGATGTGTAATCGTTAGACGAAAGATAGATCTACCAACGAGTATCCTCAGATTTTTTCACAACTGCCCTTAAATTGTTCTGAAGGCGTGATTGAAAGGTACCAAAAAGAGCAAACGAAGAGACACCTACCCCCTTAAAATAAATTACAAGTATTTGTGATTTGAATTATTATTGAATGCGACCAAAATACACACTTTAATTTGGCACCTACGCACACAATCGCGGTTCTTGTCCGGAAGTAGTTCTTCACCAGAATAAAAAAAGGCGGCCTTGAAACCCAGGATTTTTTCACTTTTAAATAAAAGTTTTATCAATTAAATTTCGAAAATTTTNCGCGCCGGTGATTGGCTGGCTAACGTTGAAGGATAGGTGTGAAGGCCACAAAAGTGACGACCTGCGGAAAAACCACATTCTTTTCAAAACTTTCGAAATTTGATTTATCCTTGGTTTCAAAGACGCCTTTAGCACATTTTTATTTTTTTTCGTAACTGACGCTATATTTTTTGAGAAAAAAGCACATTACATATAAATTACATCTTAACTATGAATTATCATTCTAATGTGCAAAATTTTCTATAACGTTCAAAATTCACAATTATCTTAAATTGTATGCAGGTTCATATCGATGACAATGCCCGAGTTCATACACATTTTCATTTTCTATTCTGCTGAAGAACTTTTTCGGGAAAACGGCGTGATGATTACTTAATTTTCATTCTCTGTATTTTTATTGACTCAATTGAGTGTTTACGTCCTAAGTTAGTAAATTTATTTTGGATTAATTCAATATTATCAGAAGTTACGTCATCATCTAGCAATTCGTGTACCGATATTGTTTACATTTTATAGCAAATGATTATGGTGCTTGAAAATTTATATTATTTTTTTTTTCAAAGTCCACTTCAGTAAGGATTTAAGGCGTTGTGTATTTTTAAAAGATTTTTCCAGAAATGTTTCTGAAATTCATTTCACTGTCAAAATTGAGGAAAATGTGAATACACGCCACTTCCAGCGAATCTAAACGTAGGCTTTAGACATATGGATTAGCCACCCTAAGAGTACAGAGCCTGAATATTTGAATGATACAAACAACGAAAGATATTAGCACCCAATCAAAATCCTGGATTGCGGAAAAGGCCGATTTCATTGGTCAGATTAAGAAAGGATCAACCAATCAAATGCTCAGATTTCGCATTTTTCAAATATTCAGGATCTGAGGGTCGGTAATCCATATAATAACACTTTTTGATCGTATTTATTAATTATATCATATTATTTATATTTATTTATTAATATCAGCAACGTTTCGATTTCTCATTGTCAAGCTAAAAATTTAACACAGAAGTTTCGAATCTTACTTAAAATACAGAGTCTAGAATTTACGATTCTGCAGAAATAAAGTTGGCTAAAATGAAAGTTCAATTTTAACATATAATTCATATGTCACATTCTTAGGTATACAATAGTTCATAAAAATTTTCAGAAAAATTACATCAAAACCAACTTATCCGATTGCAAAGCCCAACGGAAGAATTATCTTCACATTTCCCCAACCCTGCCGACGAGCGCTATATTTACAGCAATTTACATGGTAACACGGCAAAGTATCAGGAACGATTAGAAATTTTAATTATTTTTGTATGTTTAACTCCAAACTTTTCAGGTTTTATAATATTTTATTTCAAAATCGGACCAAAGCCTCCATTTCGAAAAACGTGGAATTGTAATTTAGTTAGGGTTCACTCATTTAAAAAAATTGAAAAAGTCTTAATTAAAATTATGAAAGAATTTAGAACCTGTCCTTCATTTGTATCAACCCTAGAAACAGAAAACAAAAAAATATTTGATTATACTGCTATCACATCAAGAATTGCGGGTGTTCAGGAATTGAGATTACACATGAATTATATTTTTTGTTAATAAAGTGTTACATTTTTTGGTAATTAAGTGATTAATTTTTCATTCAGTAAGTGTTATTGTAAAAAATTTTCATAATTTTATTTTTCTTGTGCAATGCAGTCGGGTTTTCTTGTAGCTGGTATTATTTTTGAAATTATAAGTCATCTTCAAAAATGGGGCAAAATATTGACCAATTAGCGCGTTTGATACATGTATATGCGTGGATATTTTTTATTGTGAAATAAAATCTTTTTGAAAAATTAAATAAGTGAAAAACGGGCCAAAAAGATAAAAATATGATTTTTAATGGTCGATTATGGTACAAAAAATCAAAGATAATTAAATTTAGTCAAAAAACATATTTTTTTAAAATTATAGAAAAAAATCAGACGTTCTCATTTGTTGGCTGGATATCCTACGTAAAATACAGCAGGGTGCGGCGTATAGGTGAAAGTTTCACCGTGCAGGGTGCGGCGTATAGGTGAAGTTTTCACCGTGAAACCCACGCAAAACCTACGTAAGCCTCTGCAAAAACCTAGGCAACCTACGCTATTTTTAGCGAAAACTTTTCACCTATACGCCGCACTCTGCTGTATATCTCCTTTTTGAAGAGTCGATTCACCTCAACTGCATTGTAATTAATTTTTGCTGAAAATTACTCTAAAGATTAAATTTTTGGTATGAACATTTATTTTGAAATAATGACTTTGTTTAATAAATAAACGTAATTATTGACAAATTTTAATTGTTAAATAATCATTTTGTTATTAATTTTATTCTAAATAATTATTTTAATTCGAAATTTATTTTTTATTAAAAATTAAAGTTTACAGTCAAATGTTGACTGACTTCAAATTTACAGCCGTAATTGGCTGCCAGTAGTTTATAAATCAACAAAAAAGTCAAAAATTGACATTTCGTGCATATAAATCGTTTCATCCTTTTCTTATAAACATGTCGAACTTTAATAAAAATTGTTTGTTTTAATTCAAAACACCTCTAAGCTCAGGTGATAACAGCAAAAATCGACCAGCTCAGATTTTATTTATGTTCGGAGCACTTTAAGTTTTTGTGCAGAAATTTTTTTGAAAAAATGTCCGACTTTTGAATCAGCCTTTTTCGACATTTGTTTGCTTATCATTTGGCTTGAAATTATTCTTGAATTCATTTCGAGGGTAAAAAACGAGTTTTGTCGGGCCCACCTTACTCTAAGCACAAATTTGAAAGTCAGGTTTAATTGTCTTTTTTTCTGTCGTTGAAGAAATAACATTTTTCAGTGTGTTAATCTCTGAGAAACAGGCTTTTGGATTAATTTCTTTGGATTATTATGCGCCGATAGAATCCGCTCAAATTGTTCACCATTTATCAAATCTTATTCATCTCACAAATTATTCGAAAGAGCAATTGAAATATGAAATATCGCTGACTTTGAGAAACATGCATAAAAATCTTCTAGATTCAGATGCAATCCACCTGGTGAATATGGCTATGTTTGAAAAAGTATTTCGAAATTATTTAAGAAGATTGAAACATTTATATCATTTTTCAAAGATATTCATAAAACTTTTTAAAATTCACATAGTTTTTCGAAAATAAAATTCACATTACAAAAAAATCTGAGTTCCTAGAAAATCAAAATATTCGTGAAATAAAATTTTTTCGAAAAAATCAATTTTTAAAAAATCTGATAATTCCGAAAAAAATAACGGAAAGTTTTTATTTTTTCAAATTCTTATTTGATTATATATTTTAACCTCGTAGACTTTCAGACATGAATTGTACCCCAGACTCGGATTTTAGCCAACGCGTTGCCAACTTTTAAATCGGCCATATATTAGCAAGTTTCATTATCAACATTCATTTTTCAATAGCTAAAAATAATATCAGCCAATTTGCTATAAATGAAAGAACAAAAATAAAATTTTAAACGAGGTTTAAAGGCATTATAATGAGGATAAGAAATACAAAAGTTGCCGAAATTACCCCTGTTACAGACAATAACTGCAATAATAGATAATTAAACCTTAATTTATTTGCAATTACCGTCATAAACTTCAAATGATTTTCTATCGCTCTGTCTAAGAATAATTATATGTTTTTTACAAAATTCTCTAGTATAAGGACTCTTATTATTTTGGAATCTATTTTCGCTGAGAAAGAAAGACACACGCCTACGCATGAACTCACTGATTCTTATGTAATCAGTGTTCCGGAAGTTTGGACTTCCTAGGACTGCCTTATTTAAACGCGAGGCCAATTTAAAATGCAATAAGTCTTAGAAATTCGTGACGATTCTTTTAAGGGGTCTTCCACGTGATTTGAGTACTTTTGAAAAAAAGTCATTGTAACAGTAATTTAAAAAGTATCAAATTACGTCAAAAAAATTCCAGGGTCAACTTCAAACGTTTTTAAGAACTTTTTCTCATTACACCAATGTCCGAATAAAATCAGGTGACGAAATAATTCAAAATAAGGTTTGAAATATGTCATAGGATAAATCCTTATTTCTCGAAAAATAAGATCACGTGACGTGTTTGGAAATATTATTATGTTCAAAACTCTTAAATTAGGTGTTTATTGGCCAAAAAATTCGGCGTAAATTATCACTATTGTTTACTTTCACCAAAACCTTTTTCCCAATTTGAAGGTCACTTGATTGGTTTTTGGACTTTGATGTAATGAAAAAAAGTCTTAAAAACTTCTAAAAAACCTTTTCACTTTTTTCAAAATGTGATTTAAGCAATTTTTGAAAAAAAAACAGTACTATTTTTGCCGACCTTATTCTTGAATATACGGTCACGTGATCATTTTCGGCGCTATGATGTAATGGAAAAAATGTCTTGGAATTTTTTCTGATCACGATGAAAGGTTTAATTTTGTGATTTAAAAAAATTTTTTGCAAAAAAATAAGTACTGTAATACAGTAAAAATTTCAAAAAAAAAACGCACAAACGTCATTTTGGTTCAAAGTTTATCGATAACTTTATAACTGATCTTGTCATCAATGATTAAGCGTCGTAAAATGCGATTAAATGGTGTGGCAACGCGTTGGCTAAAATCGAGTCTACGAGTTAAAATAAAAAAATTAACTCATATATCAGAGAATTTAAGTTTAAAAAACAACCAACTTCAGTTAGAAAAAATTGTTTATTTTCTATAGAAAATTTTAATTTTTTTCTCAGAATGCAAATTTTTGAAAAATTTGAAATTTTTTTTTAATTTCAATATTTTGTATTATTTCAAACACCCTTGAAGTGCAACGTTGCTTTACTCGTATCGACAACCGATCGTTGTGCGAGGAGGTGAGTAAGGATCAAGGATTTATCCGAGTTATTGGATCACTTCACCGAAATAGATTTGGACTCGGGAACATTCAGGTTCGGATATATCAAACAATTATTGTCTCTTATCCTATCATCACCGACAACAACTCAATATTATTAGTAATAAAGATTCGCATACACAAATAAACATACAGGGAGAGGTTGCATATCGCCGACCCAATATCGCCGAAAAAAACCTACGCAATTTCATCATTTTTAGCAATAATAATTTTAGTGCCCATATCGCCAAAACTGCTAATATCGCCGGATTGCGTGGGCGTTTGAGGTTTTCGTTAGAAATTACTTTGAGCGCGTTATGATTGATGTCATTTTTTAAAGTGTTTTTTTTTTTTTTTATAAATTGCGTTTGGTGGAAATTATAACGTTATTTTGAAAGCCTACGCATTTTCTATTTTTGATCGAAAAACTAAATTTTTGTCCCCATATCGCCCAAAGTGCCAACATCGCCGAATTTTTAAAGCCAAAAAACTTTCGGGCCTCCCACAGTGGGAGTCCCACTGTGATATACCGGTCGAATTAGACATGTTTAGGATTCGGACCGGTTATATATCAAATAAGAGTTTTTAACAGAAAAGAAAAAATAACCGGGAGAATTTGCAATGATTTTAGTTTTATGTTTAAAATGAACATTTAAACCAGTCGTCCATCGCACTCATATATCTAATATTATTTTAATTATAAAATTCGTTCTTACCTTAGTTTAGGACCAAAAGGAATAAAATTATTCTGCCAGAGCGCGTTGGGCAAATTTCTTTCCTTTCTTTCTTAAATAAAAACTTAAAAAAGTGTGATAAGAAAGAGTTTGTCGTTTTGAACAGAAAAAAATTTGAATTTTTTTTCATTTTTTCTTATATTTTTGGTAAAATATCTTTTTCTTTATAAAATTTAATAGTAAACTTGAAAACAGTATTGTTTCACAACTTTCAAATTTGTATCAATCAATTTTTAAGGATTCACTTAAAAATGTTTTTTGGAGTCGACAGTAAATAGTTATTCCAGGAGGTTCTATAGGCAAACCACTATGAAGATTATAAAAAAAACCACAGTTGATATAGAAAAATTAATATTTTAGCTGAAAAAGCTTGAAAAAGCTGGAGAATTGTTTTTTGCTCTATTGGTACAGAAAACTTATTTAATAGATAATTTGAGTATGATGTTATGTAAGGATGATCAAAAATAAAAAAATATATGTTTCTGGCTGATTTTAAGGAAAAAAAGTATGAGCCTACTAAGAATCGAACCCGCAACAAATCAGATTTTTTTTATATGCGGTGAACCGGACGTCAAATTAACTTTGCTAATTTTTGCAATCAGAAATTCTTTATAAAATTGGGACAAACTGAACACCGAAATAACGCAGTGTTTTATAGAAAAATTAATTCTGTATTTATAGTAAATTGTGGTTTCAATCGAAAAAAAACTATTTCATAACAAATAATTTACAAACATAATATTTTGGGTGATTTAGGCTGATCGTAATACTGTAATCTTTATTATTAGTGACCACAGATTTTGAGATTATTCATGATAACGTTTTGTATAAACAAGTTAAGATGTAACTATTTTGTGAATGAGTCAATAATCAGAAATTTGTTAAAGTTTATGACAAAAGTTTGAACCCAGGGATCGGCATTTGAAAAAATGAAACTGGATCGTATCGTATCTAGTGGGGGTAGAATAAAAACTGGGTCGTATCGTATCATATCAAGAGGATGTAAAAAACTGGATCGTATCGTATCTAGGGGGGCGCAATGAATAATGGATCGGATTGGACCGTATCTAAGGAATCGAAAATAATTTAATTGAATCTTATCGTTTCATATTTAGAAGAGGTCAAATAAAAATGGATCGTATCGTATCTAGAGGAGGTAATTTAAAAACTGGATCGTAACGTTTCGTATCTAGAGGGGTCGAAATTAAAACTGGATCGTATCGTATCTAGAGGGATAAAATAAAAACGAGATCGTATCTTATCGCAAAAAACTGATACGATACGATCCCAAAATAACGATACGTTACGATTCAATTATGCCCATCCCTGTTTGAACTTGTTTTAAAACTGAACTGAGAATCAGGGATCGACATAATTGATTCGTATCAGATCGGAATTGGCAAAAGTGTGTTTTTTGCGATACGATACGATTCCATTTTTATTTTACACCCTTCCGATACGATACAATTCAGTTTGAATTCCGGTTCGCCAAAAACGATACGATCCAGTTTTAATTTGCACCCCTTCCGATACAATACGATCCAGTTTTATTTTTATCTCCTTCCGATACGATACGGTTCTATTTCAACCCCTCTAGATACAAAACGATACGATTCATTTTTTATTTTACTTTTATCCGATACGATACGATCTTATTAAAATTTAACCCACTCTCTATACGATACGATCCATTTTTTTTCATTTCCAAACGCTGATCCCTGCTTTGGATAGAGTAAAGTAGGAAATTATTATTAAAAACATCAAAAAAATTCAATGAATTTTGAAAAAAAAATATTTTTCATACCGATCATCAACCATTGACTTTTCTAAACAGCTCAATTCAAATACTGGTTGAGTCATCTGTTTTGCATGGTTTTGAGCGGACTCAAAAAAATCAAATTCTTTCTTCCCTTTTTCTGATTGGACGAGAGAGAAGATCCAGCTAAAGCCATACAAAACAGATGACTCAACCAGTACAATGCAGTGCATTTTCCTTTGCCAAAATATTGATAAATTATTGCAGCTCTAGGCATTGACGCACGTAAAATGCCAAATTTTTTTGGAAATGAAGTCAAGAGTTGATGATCGATTTCATAATAAAAGTTTAGGCTATTCGTTTCCATTTTATAAAAAAATCGTGAAAAAGTTTTAAAATAGTATTTTAGGTGCTATCAATTGCGCGAAGTTTACTTCGTCTGAGCTGGTCGCTGCAATTTTCGACTATACCAGATTTTATAAATGCACTACATTTACAGTTTTGGCTAGAAAATTATTTCAAAAAAATGAGAAAAAATTTGTCACGTCCTTTTTTGCTATTTGTAAATTTTGGCCAATTTTTTATGATTTCTAGCCAAAAAAAGGCAGACTGTGAATATTTGAATGTGTCCGTGGTCACCCTATTTTGTCAATGTCTCCATAATTATCATCTGCTGGAAAGTATAGAAGATCACATTAAAGATTCAATGGCTTTATCGGCTCAAAGTATACTCATGAACTTTTATGAAATGCCGATGAATAGTGACCAAAACTTATCTGGGAATTTATACCAAGATAAGAAATAAATTTACGCTTTTGCACAACCATAAATAAAAGCCTAAAAGTATTGCGTCTACTGTGCTCACAGCGGCACATTATACGCTTGAGGACGCTCACTTAATTTTGTATTATTATTATTGCTAATTTATTTGCAGCCACAATAAGACCGACTACATTCCATTATAAGGTTCCTTTATGGGCTTATAACTTCCTGCAAATTGGTTGAAAAATATGAACTTTTTGTGAGAACAACGCTAAATATACATATGAAAATTTGAGTTTTCCAAAGGTCTCTCAAATACAAAATAAAATGAGAAACTTATGATTTTGCACAGATTACAAAGAAAAGATTTCAGCTGACATTGAAATATTGAAAAATTGTTTTATGGGTGACGACAAAGCTTCTAAAAAAATCGAATAGTCAAAAATAGAAAAAATCTCACAGTCTCAGTCCGATTGAAGATTTTTCTGAATTAGATTTGATATTTACAGCAGGGTCCTATTCGCCGGACCCTGCTTTATTAAAGTTTTTTTAGAATATTTTTGATCTCGGAATTTTGAGTTTTGTGTTAGTGGCGCTAAACTGCCAGAATCCTATTTATTTACTAATACAGGTGGCGCTAGAGCAAAACTGACAAAAAATCGCTCGACCTCCTGAATAAACCTCGACGCTTTACTGGCGAGAATATTTCCGCAAATTTTTAATACTGATTTGAAATTGATCTTATAAATCGTAAGCAAATCGACTATTTAGTTTTCATGAATTAAAAAATGTGAATGTCATCCCACACCCATAGTTTATAATACCGTTTCCACTGAGTCGATGATTGTGCATCTTTTGGTGATCTCAAATTATCAATTTTAATTAATCGATTTTATGGATTAACCTACCTATATGGTGTCATATTTCATTTTTCATAATTAATTATGACTCATCATAGTTTCGAAATTCTGAAAAGTAATTTTTATAATATTTTTAAGATTTTATTCTTTGTGAACGCCAACAATGGTCAAAAATGGAAATATTTGATTTAACAAATAAAAAAGAAATGACTTCCCGGTGTTTTTTTGCTGTTTTTATTTTTGCAAATGACGCAACTTTAGAGAATAAAAAAACCTCCGAGGATTTCCTGCAGAAGTATCTTGAATCAGATTTTTTTCAAGATAAACGTTTTTTTGGCTTTTTTACGGTTTTCAAAGCCCAAAAAATTATGTTTCCGCGCATAATTTCTACAACTAACTACAATGTTGTTTTCAGCTGATCAGAAAGAAGAACCAAAATTTTTCCATAGCAAATCCAAAAATTTTTGCGCCCGAAAAAAATACTACCCACTTCCTCAGTTTTTCTGTCCGATAGCTCTAAAACCCTAAAAATGTCACAAAAAATTATCTCTTGGAAAAATTTAATCATCTGATTTTATTTCCTTTCTAGTCACTTTGATATTCAAATGCTTTGGCCGAAAAATGAATCAGCAACAAAAGCATGCCGTTGGGGAAATATTTCTTCGATTTATCAAAATGCAAATTTTAACTGGCGAATTCAACTTTGACGATGGTCGTTCTGCAGTTGTTCATGTTTTAGATGCTTTTTATAGAGCTGAAGCCAGGGTTTTTCGAAATTGTTTGACTAAGTACAAAAGCTATAATATATAGCTGTTATAAATTACATTATTTGCTGGGGCTTCAATGCTACTTTTTCAGCCAACATTTTTATTAAATTCGGTTTTTGAAAACGACTTATCCGATTGAGTTCTTCGATAGCTCGAACTGAGCACAAATATTTAGAAAAAAATAAATTCACAAAAAAAATAGTCCGAATGAGAACATTGTTTCCAATTTTTTGACAAAAACTGATAATTAAACAATTTTAGTAATTCTTAAGAAACAAATGGTCCGATTCGGACCAAGTTTTTGTTATTTTATTATTCACTAGATATTTGCGCTCAGTTTGAGCTATCTGAAAACTTAATCGGATAATTCGTTTCAAAAGCGAATGAGTTTATTGAAAGTTTGAAAAATTAAAAACCAATATTTGCCCCAACACGCTCGAACATAATTTTTTGTTCTTTCTGGTCCCAAATGAACTCATTTTCACGATAAAAGTAATTTGAGTTTTTGACGAGTTAATGCGCGATTTAAAATTCGGAATTTAATCATAATATACAAAACTATAAATCTCCGGAAAATTCTCCAGTAAGATAATTTTTTTTTCGATAATTTTTTTAGTTTTTTAGTTCTACATTTAAATTTGTATGTGGGTTTTGTTGTGGGTAGTAGTAAATTTATTTGTTTACAAATTCAACTTTACCCCGGTCCGAACCCTAGATATGACTCATATGATATGAGTCATATCATATCATTTGCATTAATATTGTATACATTTTGCAAAAGAAAAAAATATGTTGATAGTTAGCTGGAAGTAAAATTCGTTAAAAAATGTTATCTCATTAAATCAAGAGTACCCAGGTACTCCGTACCGGGTTGGCAGTAAAAGGGCAAACACGTCAAAGTGCCAAAAATCACTATTTTGACATTTTCGGTCAAGAAAACTTTATTTTCCCAAAAAGCATTGGATTCATGTACTTCAGAGCGCGATTTGAATCATAAAAGTAAATTTTCAAATCGCAATAAAAATTCTGGTGAAGCTGATTGTAAAATTGACCTTTTTTGAAGAAATCGTCTTTTGGTGAAATTTTCAAATTTTTAGCCATCCAGAAAGTTTTTTCAAATTTATTTATGCATCTTAATCGCGCTCTGAAGTACACGAATTCGATAATTTTTGGAAAATAAAGTTTTCTTGACCGATAATGCCAAAATAGTGATTTTTTGCCCTTTTACTGCCAATTCCTCCGTACTCTAAACCAAAACTTTTTTTATTTCTTTTAAACTCGAAAAAAGACCCTTATCAAAGCACAGCTAAATAACTTTCGACGAGTTTTTGACACTTGCTGTAATGAAATTGCCACCAGAGACGACCTTCAACTTGGAACGCAGGTTTTTCATCTTTCTAAATTTAAATTTTCAAATTAATCAAGGAGGGTACTTGTCTTTCTTAATTAAATTCGTCATTTTCCTGTCTACAAGAGTAAAAAATGTGACAGGAATTAGATATTCTCGGAATGTCCAAAATCAGAAGAACATGTTCTCTCGGGAATCTAATCTTTTATCGACAATGATTATTTATCACCAATACATGCTCCACAAAATTTGAATAATTCAAAAAACTGCATTTTTTTCATTTTTTATAATATCAAAAATTATTCATATGTTCTCGATCACTTATTTGCCAAGAACATATCTAAGATAGGATTCACCTTGCCCGATCACTTAGCGTTCGGTCTTTCGACCTCGATCAGATATTCGATATATTATTGTGGCCATTATTTGTGATTAATTTGGGTTATTGTGAGAACAATCGAATGCGCTGAAATTGTGGCGATTGAGGCGAGTATACTCTTCAATGGAAATAACCTGATGTTTATTGTGCTCGCGCCAGTCGCGCCTTCTAGAGGAAGCTCTGCGAAACAAAGTCGAAACAGGGGAAGGGCATCCGAGCGATTTTGCTGATCGGATGATCGATTGGATCGGATCGGAAAGTTTCGCGGCCTCAAATTTTTTGCTGATGCGGAAATCGGACCCCGAGCGTGGAAAAACAAGTTGATCGGGATCGGAAGGCCCCGTTTTGAAATTTGCTGGATCGGATCGGTGATCGAATCGGACTTAGCTCGGTAGAGTTGAGGTGATCAGACTGCCTCTGAATAGTACTTGCACCCTTCCTTAAGGAAGTGGGTGTCGCTGATTTGAGCCTCCTTCAAGGTCCATTTCCCGCCAAACTAGCAAAGGTGATATTCAAAAAACATTTGTTCTAACAAAACCAACCGTCGCGGTAATTCTTGACCTCAACAAGTGAATCTGTTACAATCCACCTACGCTTTTAAAAGCTTCTTAAAAAGACACGCAGTTCGCACCTACTCCTCAATTTTCATCATTTTGTATTATTTTTTGTCGTGTCAGGCTCCGGAGAAGCCTTACAATAATGCAAAATTGCTTTTGTTTATAAATTTGTCGCCTTTCGGCGCCAGCCAAAAACGAAAACAAAATTAATTGATTTATTTATGATTTAAATTGAAAGTGCGCTAATTTGTTTGTCTTTTGACGCTACCAGCAGTTAAAATTGCACAAAACAATACCATTGACAAAATTTATCTTAACGAAAAATGCATCTCCGTGAAAGCATTTGTTAAAGTGTTGTTCTCTTAAATTTTGTCAAAAAGTTTAGGCTCAAAAAAGTGAAAATTGAACCATGGCCGCCAAGAGACGGCACGATATCAAAAATTTCAGAAAAAAAACTCTCTAGTTCATGTGTCAAACAAGTCTTGTGCTTTCAGATGTAGTATAAGTCTAAACTCGTATTCTGCAACTGGTGGAGGAGATAGCGCTATTGCCTGAGCCCTCCAATACCTGACGATTTTCAAAAACTTTGGCTAAAATGAATAAAATGTGCATGGCCCCAAGAGACCGCCGGAAGCAAAATTTCAAAAACTCTCTAGTTCATTGGTTGAACAAGTCTTGTGCTTTCAGATGGCAGATGACGTCGAAAACTATATTCTCAAACTGGTGGAGGAGATAGCTTTTGCCTGAGCCTCCAAAACTGACCATTTGTAAACAGTTGGCTAAAATGAAAAAGTTGAGCATGGTCCCCAAGAGACCCCGAAGCAAATTCAAAAACTCTCTGGTTCAATTGGTAATCAAGTGCTTGTGGCTTTTCAGATGCCAGAATAGTCGATAACTGTATCTCTCAAACTGGGTGGAGGAGATAGGCTTTTGCCTGAGCCTCCAAAACTGACCAATTTCAAATTTTGGTTTTTTTTTTTCGCGTTTTTGACGCTGAGAGCAAAATGTTAAACAAAAAGCGCTTTGAAATATTTCTTAGCTTTGGCCGGAGCCTGACACAAAAAATAATACAAAATGATATGAATATGAAGAGAGGTACGAACTGCGCTGTCTTTTAAAGAAGTTATAAAGCGTAGTGTCGGCGGTAAGTGGATAGTATCAGATTACGCAATTCAAAATTCCGCGAAGGTTGGTTTTGTAGTTACAAATGTTTTTTGAAACACCTATGTGCATAAGTTTGGGGCGGAAAATGACCTTGGAAGACAGCTCAATCAGCACATCCACTCCTAAGGGTTTCCGCAATTTTTGACGTTAACGAAGCTATTTTTGAATAAACTAGCAGAGGCGAATATCCAAAAACTTGTGCATCTTGAAAACAACTCCTTCACCGTGATCCCCAGGCCCCTCGGTTCCGCGTTCGTGGTTGAATTACTTTTTCGAAGACTCTAATTGGGCACAAAAGTGAAACTCGAACGCGAACCATCGAGAAGCCGGGATCTCAATTTTTAGTATAAATGATTTTAAAACTCAACTATCGTTACTTCAGAATCTCATCATTTAGACTGAATGGAAAATCAAAATAAAGAGAATATGATTAACTTTGTACGCAAATCAGAATAAACGTTATTGATTGGTCCACCAATTATAAATGCTGGGCGATCGATCTAATTGTGAGGCGATCTCGCATTAACTGTTGTGATTGTCCTATAAAATTCCTGGGAAATAAATTAATTTTCTGTACAGTAGTTGTTTTTTAGTTGCGAAATAAAATTGCTGTTAAAAGAAATCCTGCCAAGAAAAAATAGTAACTAGGTGGATTTACTTTGAAAGCCAAGCTATCACCGAGGCGCGGGTTTGCAAAATAATCAGCCGAGTTACCATTTTTTATTTCGGAAATTGCCTCCACAGCAATTTTCATTTTTCAAGTGAAAAAACATTTACTGTAGATATTTTTTTAGGATATATCTGCTATTTTGAGGTGTTTTCAAAAGTACAAAGATCAGGACAACCCTTCAGTTAACAAATGCTTACGCAAAGTAGCTGATGCCATGTATCAGGAAAACAAGATGAAATATAAAACACTCATTTTTTTTTGTAAGTATTCGAAAATTTTCAATATTTTTTTATTGCAATATTTTTTAATTTTATTTTTTTAAACTTTATTATCAAAATCAGTTATTGATCAAGATGATATTTAAGTATTTTTTAACCCTTGTGAGCACAGAGCCACAATTGTGGCTCCAGCATACCTAAAATCATCGAAAAAAGACAAAAAACTGGATCGAGGAATCTTTTGTTTCAAATAGATTATAAAGAATTTAGATTCGGTTTCAGGAAAATAATTGAATTTTTATTCGAATGTTTTGTTCCGGAATTACGGGGAGTTGATTTATCAGGATTTTGAGCCTATGTTTCACTTCCGTAAAAATTATTTCGGAACTGGACATACAAATCAAATGTGAGATTAGCCAGTTTTTAGGAAAGTGTTTTGTGCATGCATAACAGTTGAAATANGATATTAAGGGAAAAAAGATGAGCCTACTAAGAATCGAAACCTGCAACAAATCAGATTATTTTATAGCGGTGAAACGGACCTCAAATCATACTTGCTAATTTTTGCAATCAGAAATTCTTAATAAAATTGGGGACAAACTGAACACCGGAAATAACGACGCAGTTGTTTTTTATAGAAAAATTAATTTCTGTATTTATATGTAAAATTGTTGGTTCAATCGAAAAAAACTAGTTTCATAACAAATAATTTACAAACATAATATTTTGGGTGATTTAGCTGATCGTAAATACTGTAATCTTTATTATTAGTGGGACCACAGATTTTGAGATTAATTCATGATAACGTTTTGTATAAACAAGTGTAATGATGTAACTATTTTGTGAATTGAGTCAAATTATCACGAAATTTGTTAAAGTTTATGACAAAAGTTTGAACCCAGGGATCGCATTTTGAATAAGAATGAATACTGATTTCAATTATGCGATCCTGGTTTTGAACTGTTTTTAAAACTGAAAGAGATCAGGAGATCGACACTAAGTTGATTCGTATCAGATCTCGAATTTGCAAAAGTTGGGTAGTTTTGTTTGCGATACGATACGATTCCATTTTTTTTTACACCCTTCCGATACGATACAATTCAGTTTGAATTGCCGGTTCGCCAAAACGATACGTGATCGCAGTTTTACATCTTGCCACCCTTTCCGATACATACGACTCCAGCTCTCTCTTTTTATCTGCCTTCCTGATATCGGATACGGTTCTATTTCAACCCCATCTAGATACAAACGATACGACTTCAATTTTTTATTTTACTTTTATTCACGATACGATACTCGATCTTAAATCTCTCTTCAACCATTATTCCCGAATCGGTTAAAAATGTCTACTACGTCACATTCTCTCTATACGATTCACATATTTGCATATTCCTCTAATTTCAAAGACGTCTGACACATCTGCATTACTAAATAGACAGTAGAGAATATCTCTCATAAAAACAAATCTCAATGGAATTTTGAATCACAAATAAAAATATTTTATCACGTAACTTCATCACGTGACATTCCATAATGCGTGTGTGCGTCTAAACAGCTCAATACTCAGAAACTACATGGTTGAAGGTCATTCTGATTGTTCTGTATGGTTTGTAGGCTAGCTGGATACGGGAATTCGAAAATAAATCTAATTCTTTTTCTTTTTCGTGAGTGTGTGAACCGGAGAAGGGAGTCCAAGTATAGCCAGTCTAAAGATGACTGAAACAATTACAAACAAGAGCCTACCTCGAGGGAGCAAATCGACAGCAGTGCTATTTAAATCCTTGGCTCAAAATATTGATTAATATTTGACAGCTCTTAGGCAATTGACGCAGTAAAATGCCAGAATTTTATTTTGGAATTATGAAGTTCTCTAAGAGTTGTGAGGCGTAGAGTCGATTTTCATATGAAATTCTGGGCTATTCGTTATCCAGAGTTTTATAAGAAATAGATCGTAAATATGTTTTAAAATAATAGGTATTTTAGGTGTCTTATCAAGGGTTGTCGCGTATAGCTTTACTCGTCTGAGCTGGTCGCTGCATATTTTCAGAAACAGAGTATTTTACTAACATGACTACTTAGATCATCTTATCGTTACTGAGGCTGATCCAAAATTATTTCAAAAAAATTGATGAAAAAATTGTTCACGTCTTTATGTTGCTATTTTGTAATTTGGCAAATTTTTTATGATTTCTAGCCAAAAAAAGGCAGACTGTGATATTTGAATGTTGCCGTGGTCAACACCATAGTTTGTCTCGATATGTCTTCATAATTATTCATGCTGGAAAGTATAGAAGATCAATTAAAGTTCAATGGCTTTATCGCTCATATAGTATACTCCATGAACTTTTGAAGATGCCGATGATAGTGACCTAAAACTTCATCTGCGTGAAATTTATTACCCTAAGATAAGAATCAATTTACGCTTCTGACAACAACCATAAATAAGCCTAAAAAGTATGCTCTCACTTGCTCACAAGCGGCACATTATACGTTTGAGGACGCTCACGTTAATTTTGTTTATATTATTCGCTAATTTTTTGCAGCCACGATAAGACCGACTTAATCTCCCATTATAAGGCCCCTTTATGGCTTATAACTTCCTGCAAAATTGGTTGAAAATATGAACTTTTGATGCTGAGAACACGCGTAAACATTATCTAACTATATACACTATGACGCTAATTTAAGAGGAGTTTTCCAAAGGTCTTCACAAATACACAATAAAATGAGAGAAACTTATGATTTTTGACAGATTAAAAAGAAAAAAGATTCAGCTGATTATTGAAAGTATTGAAAAATTTTTTATGGGTGACGACAAAGCTTTAAAAAAATGAATAGTCAAAAAATAGAAATATCACAGTCTCAGTCCGAATTGGATTTTCTGAATTAAGATTTGATAGTTACAGCAGGGTCTTATCCCCGACCCTGCTTTTATTAAATTTTTTTTAGAATATTTTTACTCGGAATTCTTTGAGTTTGTGTTAGTGGCGTAAATGCCAGGAAATCTATTTATTACTAATACATGGTTGGCGCTAGAGCAAAACTGACAAAAATCGCTCGACCTCCTGAAATAAACCTCGACGCTTTACTGGCGAAGAATATTTCCGCAAATTTTTAAATACTGATTTTGAAATTGATCTTATTAAATCGTAAGCAAAATCGACCTATTAGTTTCATGAATTAAAAAATGTGAATGCTCATCTCACACCCATAGTTTATAATACCGTTTCCCACTGAGTCGATGATTGTGCATGCTTTTGTGAGCTCAAATTTCAATTTTAATTAATCGATTTTTGATTTAATATGGTATTAACTCTGCCTATATGGTGGTCATATTCTCATTTTCATAATTAATTATGATCATATAGTTCCGAAATTCTGATAAAGTAATTTTTTAAATATTTGTTAAGATTTTTTCTTTGTGAACGCCGAACAAGGTCAAAAAATGGAAATATTGATTTAACAAATAAAAAGAAATGACTTCCCGGGTGTTTTTTTGCTGTTTTTATTCTTGAAAGATGACGGCAACTTTAAGAGAAATAAAAAAACCTCCGAGATTCCTGCAAGAGTATCTTGAATCTGATTTTTTTTTCAAGATAACTGTTTTTTGGGTTTTTTACGGTTCAAGCCAAAAAACTTATGTTTCCGCGCATAACTTTCTATAACTATACAATTTTTGTTTCAGCTGATCAAAAGAAGAAACCAAAATTTTTTCCATAAGCAATCCAAAAATTTTTGCGCCGAAAAAGATACTACCCACTTCTCAGTTTTTTCTGTCCGATAGCTCTAAAACCCTAAACAATCGTCACAAAAAAATATCTCTTGGAAAAATTTAATCACTGCATTTATTTCTTTCTAGTACTTTTTGATATTTCAAATGCTTGGCGAAAAAATGATATCGCAACAAAGCATGCCTTGGGGAATATTTCTTCGATTTATCAAAATGCAAATTTTGACTGGCGAATTCAACTTTGCGACCGTTGGTCCGTTCCTGCAGTTGTTCATGTTTTTAGATGCTTTTATAGAGCTGAAGCCAGGGTTTTCGAAATGGTTTGACTAAGATACAAACTATTAATAATAGCGTATTCTTATTTGCTGGGGCTTTCATGCTACTTGTTCGAGCCAACCAATTATTTATTAAATTCGCGTTTTTTGAAAATCGTACTTATCCGATTGAAGTCTTCGATAGCTCAGAACTGAGCACATAATATTTTAAAAAAAATAAATCCACAAACAAAAATAGTCGGAATGAGAACATGTTTCCAATTTTTTGACAAAAACTGATATTAAACAATTTTAGTAATTCTACGAAAACAATGGTCCGATTCGGACCAAGTTTTTGTTATTTATTATTCACTGATATTTGCGTCAGTCTTGAGCTAATCTGAACTTAATCGGTAATTTCGTTTTCAAAACCCGCAAAATGAGTTATCTGAAAGTTTGAAAAATTAAAAATATTTGGCCCAACACGCTCGAACATAATTATTTGTTCTTTCTGGTCCCAAATGAACTCATTTTCACGATAAAAGTAATTTGAGTTTTGGACGAGTTAATGCGCGAATGAAAAATTCGGAATTTAGTCATAATATACAAAACTATAAATCTCCGGAAAATTCACCAGTAAGATATTTTTTTTTTCGATAATTTTTTTAGTTTTAGTTCTACATTAAATTTGTATTAGTAAATTTATTTGTTTACAAATTCAACTTTACCCCGGTCCGAACCCTAGATATGACTCATATCATATCATTTGCATTAATATTGTATAAATTTTGCAAAAGAAAAAAATATGTTGATAGTTAGCTGGAAGTAAATTCGTTAAAAATGTTATCTCATTAAATCAAGAGTACCCAAGTACTCCGTACCGGGTTGGCAGTAAAAGGGCAAACACGTCAAAGTTCCAAAAATCACTATTTTGACATTTTCGGTCAAGAAAACTTTATTTTCCCAAAAAGCATTGGATTCATGTACTTCAGAGCGCGATTTGAATCATAAAAGTAAACTTTCAAATCGCAATAAAAAATTCTGGTGAAGCTGATTGTAAAATTGACCTTTTTTGAAAGAATCGTCTTTTTGGTGAAATTTTCAAATTTTTAGCCATCCAGAAAGTTTTTTCAAATTTATTTATGCATCTTAATCGCGCTCCTGAAGTACACGAATTCGATAATTTTTGGAAAATAAGTTTTCTTGACCGATAATGCCAAAATAGTGATTTTTTGCCCTTTACTGCCAATTCCTCCGTACTCTAAACCAAACTTTTTTTATTTCTTTTAAACTCGAAAAAAGACCCTTTATAAGGCACAGCTAAATACTTTCGACGAGTTTTGACACTTGCTGTAATGAATTGCCACAGAGACGACCTTCAACTTGGAACGCAGGTTTTCATCTTTCTAAATTTAAATTTTCAAATTAATCAAGGAGGGTACTTTGTCTTTCTTATTAAATTCGTCATTTTCCTGTCTACAAGAGTAAAAATGTGACAGGAATTAGATATTCTCGGAATGTCCAAAATCAGAAGAACATGTTTCTCTCGGGAATCTAATCTTTTATCGACAATGATTATTTATCACCAATACATGCTCCACAAAAATTTGAAATAATTCAAAAACAATCTTTTTTTTAATTTTTTTTATATATCAAAAATTATTCATATGTTCTCGATCACTTATTTGCCAAAGAACATATGATTAACTTTGTACCGCAAATCAGAATAAACGTTATTGATTGGTCCACAAATTAAAATGCGTGGGCGATCGATCTAATTTGAGGCGATCTCGATTAACTGTTGTGATTGTCTATAAAATTCTGGAAACTAAATTAATTTTCTGTACAGTAGTTGTTTTTTTAGTTGCGAAATGAAAATTGCTGTTAAAAGAAATTCCTGCCAAGAAAAAAATAGTAACTAGGTGGATTTACTTTGAAGCCAAGCTATCACCGAGGGCGAGGGTTTGCAAAAATAATCAGCCGAGTTACCATTTTTTATTTTCGGAAATTGCCTCCACAGCAATTTTCATTTCAGTGAAAAAACATTTACTGTAGATATTTTTTAGGATATATCTGCTATTTTGAGGTGTTTTCAAAGTAACAAAGATCAGGACAACCCTTCAGTTACAAATGCTTACGCAAAGTAGCTGATGCCATGTATCAGGAAAACAAGATGAAATATAAAACACTCATTTTTTTTTTGTAAGTATTCGAAAATTTTCAATATTTTTTATTGCAATATTTTGAATTTTTATATTTTAAACTTTATTATCAAAATCAGTTATTGATCAAGATGATATTTAAGTATTTTTAAGGGAGCTTATCGAAATTTTAGAATTCTGTATTAACTATTGCTTAAACGTGATAGAATGCAGCTAAGGTGATTTCACAAAGCAATGGGCGCGTTTGATTAACGTCTAGCCTATTTATGATGTTTACAAATTAAGCCATTTTGCTTAATTAATTTTCGTAATTTTCTTTAAATGAAATTTATCGAACCGTAATCGGTCATTATAAATAAAAATTTCAATTTTTGCGCGTTTTTCACTCATTTTATTTAATTTTATAAAAATATTTTAATTCATAATCTAACTGTGCACTCTTTTTGAGTGAGCGCTTATTGGTGGGAAGTTTTTTTTCTTTTTTTTGATGACTTATATTGAAAAACAAATTACTATCCACCAGTAAACAACTGCAAAGTATTATAAAGTTTTATAATTTTTTAGATAATCAAGCTTCTAAAAAAGCCAAAAAAATGTGAAAAATTTGATATCGTATTTTGAGTGTGAAAATGTTTGGCAAAACGGTATATTTCACCTTGTTAAAAAGCGGTTGACTTTGGAATTTAGCAATAGTCGAGTGCGAGACTATTCAAAAAACATCAAAACACTTTCTTCCAAGTACTTTTACCATGAACCACTTTTCACTGCATTTTGCCGACTGGTGGACCGAGATATTAACGAAACTTGTCAGTGTAGCAAATCCTCAAAGAACATTTGCATAAGATCCTGCAAGGACAGCGGAATATTTATGATAAATATTAAAAAAATATTTCGAAATTTTTCGTACATGTTTTAAAATAGGGTAGGCCCGACAAAAACAATTTTGCGTACGGTAGGTGATTTTTGATATGTTCTAAGAAATTATGAATAAAAATGATCTATGCGAAAATTTGTTCAAAATTTCACCAAAAAAAATTCAAAAACGCAAAGCCGTTTTTCAAATTGCCTATCGTTTGGCTTAGAATTTCCAAAATAAATTCGAGAATAATTTCAAGCCAAATTATAAAATTATAGGCAAAAAATGTTCGAAAATGATTTTTGGAAAACATGACATAATTTTTCTCCAAAATTTGTGGGTCCATTTCAGTGCAGAAACTAAAAGTGCTCTGAAAATAAATAAAATCTGAGCTGGTCGATTATTGTCGTTTCTACCTTATGCTCATTTTAGATCAGTCCGTAGGTTTAACTCACAGCGACCTTTTGAAATAAAAAATTTTAAAAGTCAAAAATGAGTAACCATGTTATACCCATTTTTTAGAGAATTTTTGGGGTCATTTTAAGATATTTTTTGGTTTTTCTGACTCGGAGGGAAGAATTTTCTTTAGATGTCATTTTTTACGTTATCGTATGTACCGGTCTTAGCCTTCAATGATGTTAATGTACAGCAAAATGCGCAACCAGTGGGATTTTCTATCCCCATTGCCATTTTTGCATATATATATTTTGCTAAAACCTACGCAAAAAGGGGGTGGAACACCCACGCAGAAGCCATTTATTTTACAACCCTGGTGTGGACAGTTTACGAATTAGGTGTCATGGCCCATGACTCATGGGTGACCGCAAGGTGGCGCTAGAAGCGAATTTATATTTCGAGTTAACACTGGATGTGATATTTTCAGTAGCACCACCTTGCGGTGATCCAAGACCCCTAATTAATAGTACTGTCTCCAGAAAACCGATGATCGCCCATCTTCTGGTACATTCAAGACGTTAAAATAAAACTAATAGTTTTAAACTATACTATGCCGGTAAATTTCGACCAACCGGTACATACGACAACGATGCAAAAAATAATACAAAAAATAAATGTATTATTTAAAACACATACATGTACATGTACTATTCAGAATCTGAATTTCAGATGAAAACCTCCTGAAACACTTTAAATCTAAGAAATTTAAAATTTTGCTATTCCGACACAAGGCATTAGATTTCTGTGCTTTAGCTGACGCTCTCGATGCTATTTCTCAGATAAATTTCACCTACAAAGACTCAGTAAGTTTTCACAAAAAAATTTCGAAAAAATCAAACAAAATTTTCAGGAATACCACATAAAATTTCTAAAAAAAATCGCTAATCGACTGAGTGATGACAAAATCTGGATGACCTTATTTAAATCGCAGGTGAAGAGCAAACAGGCAAAAGTTCAATTTGTTTTACAACACTTTCAAACTTATGGTTACTACCCTACAAATTTCATCAAGTAAGGCATATATCTGGGAAATATTCCGAAGAACCTATTTGGTCTTTTTGATTTGAGGATAATTTAAGATGAGGAGGATGTAGAGGGATTTATCTTCAACTGGATTTTTTACCCACATTCTCATTTTCTTTATATTTTGCTTAAACCTGCGCATAAAAGGAACGAAAATACCACGCAAACACGATTCTTTTAACAAGCCTGATTTACAAATTTAACAAAAAAACTGTATGCCAGATTTTGGCTCCAGCAAACAAATGATCATACGCATGATGATTGGCTCGCGTTCAATATTCTTGTGATGATTTTTTTTATCTCACTTTTAATTTGTCGGTGTTGTTTTTAACTGAAGAGCACATTCATGGGTCAAGGACAAAATGTAAAACAGAAAAAATGTAAAGAGCTGAAATTGACATCATAATTATTGACAAATTACAGTATTTTGTAAAAATATGGTATCATCTGATACAGAATTTCATTAAGTGCAGTGTAAGCTAATTTTATACAATATGTAAATTTTTTGTTCGAGAAAAACAAGAGTAGGCTGTCGAGATCAAAGCGAATGAGCGTACGCCTAAAATGAATTGACAAATCATGTTTCCGTTTCCTCAATTTTATCGAGATTGTTGTTCTCGATAAACTAATTTAAATACACCAACTTACCATTTGAGAAAACTCCTTGTTATGGAAACCCATTAATCTTCAATGGAACCCATTACCATTTGTGGAAACCATTTTTGAAAAACAAGGCATGTTTGAGAAAACTAAGCCTTGTTTTTGATTCTAAATTTTCTCGAAAGTATTATAAAAAAATTGTGGGTTTCGACTGCACTATAATTGTTTCCTGCACATGTAATTAAAGAAAAAACTCAAAAAAATTTCCCAAAAAAAATCAAAATTTTTGGCTGAAAACAACTTTTCAAAATTGAGCAAAACTACCCCGTAATGGAAACCCATTAGCATTTGTGGCAACCATTTTTTTCGCGAAAGTGGGTTTCCTCAAAAGAATAGTTGGTGTACTGTATGCGTTTGAAAATAATTGCATAATTAATTTTTGTATTTAAATTTTTTTTTATATTTACATTTTAGCATTTAGCCCACTTAACTTACATCTGACAAAATATATTTTTAGTTCAAAAGATGAAAATAACAAATGTAAACTGGACTTCTTGCAAAATCATGGGCGAACGTCTAAATTATCCTCACAACTGGTAAACTGGTATAAAGTTAAAGAACATGAAGTTAAATTAAATACGATCCGTCCAGAAAGGTGAATATCTTTTATCGACCCTTGACCAAAAGAATTAATCTTGTAAATGAAATACAAAGCGCTTGTTTTTCGCGCATTCTTCTTATTTTTTTGACGTGCACAAATATATCGATTACGATCCCCGAGTCTGAAAAATTTTCTACTCCTTTTTTTTGAGAAAAAGCTTATTTTTTGGACTCGGGGATTGAAATCGATATGACCGGCCGATCAGATAAATTTTAATTAAAATACATAAAAAATGAAATAATACGCAAAGCGTAATGTTTTGGCATTACCAATGGTAATTTACCATACAAAATATAAATTGAGGATTTTGATATAGAAATCGACGGCAAAAAACAAACTTATAATAAAAGACCTCACATTTATTTGTTTTATACATTTATTAATCTAATTTTTAAGTCATTGAAACTAGAATTTCAAAAAATAATGCACCCTTTTTTAGAAGAGCATAATTCAAAATTTTTAAAAACATAAAAAAATTTCCCTCCAGAAAAAAAGCATTTTTGACATGCAATATCCAACTAATATAAAATAGAATTTTTTCAGTGGGTTCGATGATATAATGTTATTTCGTGATTTGAAATCAAATGTAAATTCTGAAGAAAAATTCAACCTAATGACAATGGAGCGAAAAGTTAGAGATGTTCTTACATGCCAAACTTTCAGCAAGAAACTGAAATTTAAGCAATGTCACAGGTAAATTTTGATTAAGTAATATTTTTTTATATACAGGTTTTCTCATAGAACTAAAAAAATTATCTTGAAGATTGTATAATTTTAGCACAAATTTAAAATTACAGAAACAACACTCAGAGAATTTCAAGGTACATAATTAAGTATGTGAAGAGTCTTTACTAAAGACCTTAAAACCCTCGAAATAGATCATCTCGAAACGATAACATTGAGGTAAAAAAAATTTTGAGGTGTTTAGTATCTTTCAAATTCTATAGATCTCCACCCGGTATGCAGACGGGAAACCCAATTGAATTATTCTTAAATTTGACGGGAATGACGAAATCGACTGATCGGCTAACGTTTATTACTGTATATAATATACTATTATACTTTTATATATTGAGTATTGCTTTAGAAAATGAGCCTGTACTTTGGCCAATTATCTCCCTGCATTCCACATTATCTAAATCTGACTTTCCGTATGCATTCGGGTGTCCAAGAGCAAATATGAAAAAGCACCATTTCAATGAGCACTTCCGGCGTCAAGGCATATGGATTACCGGACCTCAGAGTACAAATCCTAAATATTTGAAAAATGCGAAATCTGAGAATTTGATTGGTTGATCCTTTCTCAACCTGACCAATGGAATCGGCCTTTTCCGCAATCAACGGTTTTGATTGGGTGCTAATATCTTGCGTTGTTTGTATCATGCAAATATTTAGGATTTGTACTCTGAGGTCCGGTAATCCATATATCAATATGGGAGTATTTTAATAAAAAACACTTCTGCTATTATTCTGCAAAATTTTGATTCGGCCTGATGGAATTATTTCATCTATCGTTTCAGACTTTCAGGTTGCTGTGACCTCGGACAGCCTAATCTTTATTTAACTAAGCTTGTAATTTTCATAAGAAGAGGCACCTTTTTACGCGATGATAAGGAATTAACGAAACTTTAATAAGCGACTGTTTCAAGTATTCACGAACTTTAAACAAATATTTAAGTATCTCGCACAATATACCGTACTTTGTGGTTAATAATAAAATAGCGGTTTTGCCACTTCCAAGATCAAGATTCTGCAAAGACGAAATGGGTCCGATTCCATCAATTGATCGAATAAATGGTAAATTTAATTCATTTTATTATTATTTTAAAGCTTCACTTTCACGCCTATTTTATCAAATTATTTACCACATAAAGAGGGTGGTCATCGTTAAATAAAGCTCAAGTACCAAATTTGTTAAATTTTTATAAAAATCATTTTTATAAAAATATGGAACATAAAAATCAATTTTTTTGGCGCGTTTTTCACTTATTTAATTTATTTTCAAAAAAAATATCATTTCATACTAAAAAATATCTTACGTGCTCATTGGTCAACTATTGTCCTTTTACTCAAGATGACTGAACATAACTTTATAAATAATTTATAAATAATAATTTTAATTTATAAATAATACTACCAAAATAGTATCTACCAAAATACTTTGACTGCATTTTAAGTTAGAATTTCTTGATTTTCGAAAAAATAAAGATATAAATAAAAAAAACATAGGTTTTGAATGCGTAACTTAAAAAAATCCAGTGAGGAGAAACATTTTGATAGAGACTCATCTAATTGCATCAACAATAATTAAAGATACGAATTTTGTTTGATGATTTTGGATCAAATAATTCTTTCAAAAATTTCTCAGGGGCGTTCTGCCCGGTTAATTTGTGCCTAAAATCATTGTTATACCTTTAAAACTCACCGAAATCATTCACAATATTTGGTAAAACGATTCGTACTATTCCAGCAATTTGCCACAGGAAAACCCCTATATTTAGCTTTTAGCCGCTACCGCCCCTCTTAAGGGAGTGGGTTGTCGCAAATTTGAGCCTCTTCCAAAGGTCATTTCCCCGTCAACTAGCAAGGTGATATTCTAAAAACATTTTGTAACTAACAGACCAAACCTTTGCGGTAATTATGAACTTACAGTTATTCTGATACAATCCACCTAAGCCGACACCTACGCTTTAAAAAGCCTCTTTAAAAGACAGCAGTTCGTACCTACTCCTTCAATTTTCATCATTTTTTTATTATTTTTTTTGTGTGAGGCTCCGGAAAGCTAACAAATCGTGCAAAATTGCTTTTGATTTAAAATTTTGCTTTCGCGGACAAAAACGCAAAAAAAACTAAAAATTAAAAATTTTTGAAATGATCAGTTTGGGAGGCTCAGGCAAAAGACTATCTCTCCACGCAGTTTGAGAAGATATAGTTTCGACTCATACTGCAATCTGAAAGCACAAGACTTGTTCAACAATAAAACTAGAGAGTTTTTTTCGAAAAAATTTTGCTCCGGCGTCTCTTGTGGGCCATGTCACATTTATTCAATTTTTAGCCAAATTTTTGAAATGGTCAGTTTGGAGGGCTCAGGCAAAAAGCTATCTCCTTCCACCAGTTTGCAGAGATACGCAGTTTCGGACTTATACTAATTGAAAGCACAGAGACTTGTTTGACAATGAACTAGAGAGTTTTTTTTCGAAATTTTTGAATTCGGCGTCTCTTGGGGGCCATGGCAACTTTCACTTTTTGAGCCTAAACTTTTTGACAAAATTTAGAGAACCCAGAAAAATGCTTCAAAATATTTTTTTCCGTAAATACAAACACTTTTCAAGGATTTTTGGTGCAATTTTAACTCCGGTAGCGTCAAAAGACAAACAAATGAGCGCACTTTCAATTTAAATCATAAATAAATCAATTAATTTTGTTTTCGTTTTTGGCTGTTTTGGCCGCCGAAAGCACAAAATTTATAAATAAAAGCAATTTTTGGCATTATTCGTAAGGCTTCTCCGAGCCTGACACGAAAAAATAATAAAAAATGATGAAAATTGAGGAGTAGGGCACTAACTGCGTGTCTTTTTAGGAGGCCCTTTTTTAAAAGCGTAGGTGTCGGCGTAGGTGGGATTGTATCAGATTACTGGTTAAAGTTTAGAAATTAAACCAGCGAAGGCTGGGTTCTGTTAGTTACAATGTTTTTGGAATATCACCTTTCTAGTTTGGCGGGAAATGACCTTGGAAGAGGCTCAAATCAGCGACACTCACTCCCTTAGGAGTACTTCAAAACGGTTTTGAGATTTAGATCGGGGGCTCAGAAGGAAACGAAACAAGTTATCGAAATTTTGAAAACCACTTAAAATGAAGATTATCCTTTTGCTCCCCGACCAAAAGTAAGAAAAAAAAATTTGAGCACCACAGCACCAAGTGGAGTAGAGTTCTAGAACACTGAATTTTGGAACTTCAATTGTTTTTATCCTTCAGAACGGCTTAATGGAAAAATTGATGAAAAGTTTGTAAGAAAAACGGTTTCTACTACGGCGACACAGTTATCGACAGTTTTTGGCAAAAATTTTGATCGGACTTGTTCTAGAATTATTGGAAAAACCGTAATTTTTAGATATTTGATTTTAGCTCAATTTTCTTCAAAAAACAGACTCGTCGATTTTTTTTAAATTAGGCATTATTTGGAGAAACATGTCTTCTCAATTTCTAGTGGATTTTTTTTTTTTGAACATCGCTTCTATTTTATAGAAAATTGCAAGATTAGTTCAGCGGAAGTCAATTTTTCATAAAATTTCTATAAAAAAAATTTCAATCGTATCGAGTTGAAAGTACCATTAAATGAAAGCTCATGGTCTACTGAAGAAAAAATTTGCTAACGTCAGTTGAAATTTTTGATCCCTATATATTTTTAAATCAAGTAAACGTGAAATTTCAAACCTAAAACGAGATTTTTCTAAAAAAAGACTCGGTCCCGTTTTTTTTTTAATTTGATATATTTTGTAAGACACATGTCTCTCAGTTTTCTAGTGGTAAAAACTTTTTTTTATCATTGCTCCTATTAATAGAAAATACTGCAATTTTGGTTCAGCCGGAAGTCAATTTTTGGAGTTTCTAGAAATTTATTTTATCCGATTGTTACGAAAGTACCCTCAAAAATTGAAGCTACTACTGCAAAAACTGAAGTAAAAAGGTGCGACTCACTTAACTTATTTTTAGAATTTTTCATTAAAATTTTGAGGTTTGTGTATTTTTCTCGAAAAAAAATCTGAAAAAACTCGAAAATTTGAGAAAAAAATCTCGATAATTTTTTTATGAAAGAGCAGAAATGCATTTTGGTGGGCCTTCTTGAGGCTATTTGGTGCAGTTATTTATGTACCTAACCTGAATTAAAAAAACCGTTGAGTAGCCCCCTTAAGGGAGTGGTGAAAGCAAATTAGATATTTTGAATCGGCTCTCCTGAACAAACTGAGAATGGGAAAAGGTTCATTTTGCAATTGATTTCGAAGAAACGAGTTTAGTGGGCCATTCTAGAGAAACCAAAAAAAATATTCGATCGCACAAATGAGCTCTACAGGTACTAGAAAAGTGCCAAATCAATTCTTAAAAGTTATGTTTGGCTTGTCTATTAACCGATTCTCATGATTTTTTTTCAATAATCTTTATTTTCATTATTCTTAAGACTCTCAAGGGCGATTTGAAATTTCCAGCTTGAAACTCGAATATGAATTTTTTGGTCATTTTCGAAAAATTTCCGAAAAAAAAAGTGTTCAATCAAAATATATCGTCTTGACGTAAGCCAACTTTCTCCATCAGTGTTTCACTGGCTTTCTATTGAGCTAATTTCGGAAAAAATTAAAGCACTTTTTTTTTTCCAAAAATGACCAAAAAAATCATATTTCGAGTTTTAGCTGGAAAATTTCAAATTCGCCCTGAGAGTCTTTAGATATGGAAAATAAAAGATTTATTGAAAAAAAATCATGAAAATCGGTTAATATAACGAAGCCAAACATAACTTCTTAAGAATTGATTTTGGCATTTTTTAGTGCTGTAGAGCTCATTTGTGCGATCGAATTTTTTTTTTGGTTTTCTTAGAATGACCACTAAACTCGTTTCTCGAAATCAATCGCAAAATGAACCTTTTCCCATTCCAGTTTGTTCAGGAGAGCCGATTCAAAAATATCTAATTTGCTTTCACCAAACCCCTTAATGTAATGAAAACTTTAATTCAAGGCCGTGTGACGCCAACGCTGCGAATGTTAACCTCAGAGTTCAAAGATCGTATCGTGTTCATTCCTCATTTCGAATTCGACATTCTTCCAAACAAAGCAAATCAACCAACTATTGCTCAAATAGAATATATCCAAAGAAAACTTTTCAAATTCCTTTAAAATTACAAAAAAAATGCTTACAACCGCGAAAATTCTGAAAAATTGCGATAAATATTTCTTTTTAATAAGTTTGTAGGCCTCCTTAGTTCGTATAGGCCTTATCACCCAATTACTCAAACAATAAAAATGATCTTGCTCTCTACGCCTCGTGTGAACATAAATCGGTGGTTTATAGTGAGGTTGGAACGACAAAAATCGACCAGCTCAGATTTCATTTATTTTCGGAGCACTTTCAGTTTCTGTGCTGAAATTGACCGAGAAGTTCTCGAAACATTTTTCGAAGACATTTTGCCTATCATTTGGCTTGAAATTATTCTTGAATTAATTTTGAAAATTCAAAGGCAAAAGATATTCCGAGGCAAACAAATTTTAAAGACGGTTTTAGCGTTTTTTGAACACTGTCCTGGTCAAATTTTGAAAAAAATGTTCGCATTCATAATTTTCATTCATGATTTCCTAGATTATATCAAAAATCACCTACGGTAGGCAAAAAAAGTCTTTGGTGATGGTTTCAAAGCAATTACATGTAATAATTCAGTTTCAAGTGGCGTTGAGACCAAAAGTGATTTGTTTAAAAATGCCAGTAGGGTCGAAAACTATTCATCTGATTTTCTGAAGTAAAGTATCATTGGATCTCGTTCAAATTCTTTATCTTTTTCAATTTGCAATATCGATTACGGAACCTCCTGGAACATATTAGCTAGTTTATTAGCCTTAATTTGTATATAATTTGGCTTTAAAAAACGATTAGGTTTTTAGAGAGCTCAAACTAAGCAAAATTATATAGGGAAAAATAAATTAAAGAAAAAAGATCCGAATCAGACCATTTTTTCCATTTTTTTTTTAACAAAAACTGATAATTAAACAATTTCAGTAGTCTTAGAAAAAAAATCCGATGTTATTATTCGCTAAATATTTGTGCTCAGTTTGAGCTATCTAAGAATTTAATCGGCTGAGTTGTTTTGAAAACCCGAATTATATAAAAATTTTGGCTAAAAACTAGCTAATAAGTTCCAAGAGGTTCCGTAATCGATATAAACCTATTAGGTCTCTGAAAGCAGCTACATGTATATTGGATTTAGTGCAACTAATCAATTTTGGTCACGACGCCACTGAAAATAAAAAATCTAGCATTAAAAAATTTAAGATAATCGTTTGTATTATTAAATATCATAATTTACACTTTGAGGACCTCTGGTGAGAAAACCTATTGTCGGATGACCGCGAAAAGACTACCAATTATTTTTGAGGCCAGTTTAAGTATTATATCAAATTTCCAGCAAGGTTTTTTGCGAACACTACCAACCTTAACCCGTGACGCAGCATTCCACAAACAACCCTGTACTAGACAGTGTCAATCGGCATTACCACCACATTTTCAGGTGAACGTTTGAGAAGTGTCAGGACGTTAGAACCGTCAGGACGTTGAGAAAACTGTCAGGACGTTTTGTCACTTACACTTTTTTTTGGTCATTTTATTCGAAAGATTAGTTTTTATTTCAACTTTAAGTTTATTAAGGAATAACATGTGATTTTTAATTAGTGGTCTTCAAGCTGATTTAGCAAGGCAGGTGCTCCTTTATGTGTGTAATTAGAGGGCCTTCGGTGCATTTTGACAGATTACGGATTCGCGCGGATATGGGCCTCTTGATTGAACAACTTTTACTGGGTTTATATATCTTCTCAATATCATCAAATGATGTTCATAATTCCACGGCAACTTTTTGTAACTAAGAATTTTCGAATTTGCTTTAAAGAAAATTTGAGTTCAAATTAAACTTCCGAATTCGACAAACATGACGAAATTTTTGAAAAAAAAGTTCCGAAACATTATCAAAAAATCCTTATGTTGTGTTCAAATATTTTTTGCATTATTTGTTTTCAAATCAACGAAAAAATCTCAATATGGCTACTTTTAATGACTTTTCGCGTATCTAGCTGACACTTTTTCTTTTTATTGCTATTTTGAAAATCATTTGGACACTTTTTGGTCGAAACTTTTGGAAATATTTTAAAAATTTTCCTTCATTTTCTGGTTCAAAATTTTTTCAAACTATTTTTCTGGAAATCCTAGCTGAAATATTAGGAATGCTTACTTTTCACCATATTTAACACATGTCTAACGTTTTGTTGTCTTCGCTCTTGTTTATACTCTGATCATATCTTTTTGAATAAATACGGTTTGCGCGAAAATCACTTAAGCCCTCTTGAATCAAAATTAAAAAAAAAATTATTTCAGCCGAGACTTGCCTAATTTGGTAGCCGACCCATCAGCCACGTGAAATTAATAAATTAAACTCATGAAAATTAAATAATTCTTTGCGATGTGCTTAAAATTTCGTTTTTTTTCGTCTTTTTTAGGACAATTTTACTTTTCCGATTTTGACGTAAAATCATATAAATTAAATTATTATAAATTTTCGGATGGTGTCGAGACCATTTTTGAAAAAAAATTTTAACTGTTATTTAGTCACCATATGGAAGCAACGCGCGTTTTGAAATACTTTTTATTTCGAAAATTATTGAAGTTGGCAAAATAGTTTCCCATGAAGCCCTATCTTATACCGAAAAATGTACCGTCCGAAGATATACAGATTTAAAAAAAAAAATCGAAGTTCTTAATTATAGTTCTGTCCGCACGCTCAAGAAGATAGTGATCAAGATTGCTTACATTCGAATTTCAATCTACAACTCCGTTCCTTCAAGCATGTATACCTTTTCTAAACCAAAGCAAATGTGCATTCGCGATTTTTTCAAATAACTCATATTTTGAACAATGAATATATAATAATAATATATATATTACTTAGTTTGAAAATCATTATGTATATATTCCTATCAAACTTAATATTTTATTCGCTTCTAGATAGAATCAATATCAATAACTTCTTTACCTGGAACTCCTTAAGGGGGTACGGTCGCTAAAATTTGATATTTTCTCGATAAAAAATTAGCCAACAGGCTTTTAGGACTCAGTCGATTAGCCATCTTGTAGAACTATCCTAGCTTGTGGAAAAACAACTCAATTTTTAATTGGATGCATCACTTCCTTCACACATATAACGATCACAATAGGACCTAAGCCAAAATGGAAAACTACTCTCTCCCAGGTTTCATGTCGAAATTAGCTGAAATTTTGACATAAGTTATGAAAATAGTAGGCCAAAAATAAACTCGACCAGGTTTTCTAATTTCGCTCTTATTTTTCTAGAATGTGGAAAAAACCACCGTTTTTTGTCAATTATTCGTCGGAAAAACTATCTCCTTCTAGGAAAATCTTTAAAATTCATTCATTTTTTTTCTAAGCTAGCTCATACAAATACGAACATTAAACTGGAGCACTTTTTGAGATTTCGACCTCAAACTTGAAATATGATTATTTTGAGGACCCACGAGAAAATTTTCGAAAAAAAGTGCTTCGATTTTTTTGTAAGTAGGCTCAAAAGAAAGCCACTGAAACATTGATCAGAAAGTTGGCTTACGTCAAGATCAAATTTTGACGTTTTAGTTGTTAAATTAAAGCAAACAATTTTTTTAGTTCATTTTGAATAAAATACTTAGAAAAAAATCGAAAAACGCGAAAATTTCGAAAAAAAAATTTGATGATTTGGTCGGTAGTACACTTTGTTATCACCCCGGGTCATTTTGGAGCATTTATTATGCCCCTAAGGTCCCATAAAGCCAGCGACCAGTACCCCCTTAAGGGGGTTGTCCATGCTGATTGTTGTAATTGCTGGGTATTTCTCACTGCTTTTCAACGGTCTATAACTTTTGTTTGAAATGTTTAAACGTAAAAAGAAAAAAAATATTGTTTCGAGAACATTTGTTGTATATGTATGTTGTATATAAAAATTGGCGAATACTAACCAGGAAGTCCCTAAATCTTAAAAAGATCTCTTTCGTGGATCGAAGAGAAACGTAGGCAAAACTTCTAAAATTAATTCTAGCAAAAAACGATCAGGAAGTGTCGTAATCGATATATTAGATAAATAAAATCATTTTTTAATTCGTAACAAACTCGTAAATCATAATACGGAAACGATTTTTGAGACTGTTAATTTTTGCCCAGCAGCAAAAAAACTCGCGTAGATGATATTGAAATTAATTTAAACTTTCCAAATAAGTTCGAAACTAAGTAGTCGTCAATCAAACGGGAAAGAGAATGTCCGAAAATAATATTTTCAATTTCAAAAACTCTGTTTATTTTTTTCACGCTTACAATTTTGACTAAACCAAATGGCTGTAATTCCCGAACCAGAGAAGTTAGAAAAACAACTTTATAATCAAAAAGTAGAGAATTTCGAAAAGTTAAGCTTTATCAATTTCATTAAATTTGTGTGCATTTAACTATGAGAAATTGCGCGCTAAATAACCACTCAGTGCAAATTGGCACTATCTAAGTACAGGAATTAAAGCAAGGTTTTTTGGATAAAAATGATCAAAAAAGTCTTTTTTCTATCATTTTCCACGATGATTTAACAGTAGTTTTGAGAAAAATAAGTAATAAGCCAAATTATAAATACAGAACATGTTTATTGTGAAAATATTTGTTTTTAATTAGTAAGGAATGGGAGGAAGGGTCACTTCATCAGTACATGTCACTTGAATCGAACCATCACCACAGCATTCCCTAGAAAAATATTTTTTTAATTTCAAAAGTACTGCCTGAATTCAAATAACAGACCAAATTGAAAAAATAGTAGTCACGCGATCTAAATATAGCGATTTTCGTATATTTCGTATTGATATTTTACTTATTTCTGGTAAAAATCGAATGGTGGACATACTAAGTACAATTTTTTTGTCGTCGTTTTTTCTCCTTTGTTTTGCAAAAAAAATTCAGAAGCTTACAATTTTTACCATTTTTTAAAAATTGCAATAAAAAATGTTATATCGAAAAATAGAACTTTGAAATCATCTCTCTTTAGAAATCAACCGGTTTTTAGTGAAAAACAAACACATTATGACCTTTTACCCAACCAAACTCCATCTAAAAAAACGTTTACTATCTCTTTAGCGCGTGTTCAAGATCCCACTAATTGTTGTCTTAGTCAGGGATGAGCGGTGGCAGGACAATGCGGGCACTTGTTTGTCCCCCCAATTTAAAATATCGGCCAAACAAATTCTAAAAATTGGGATGATAAAAAAATGGGTAAAATCTGTTTGCCCCCGAACTTGTCAATTTATTGATTTTTCTTGAATTCGGGGTAATTTATATTTTTGCTTTAATTTGCCCCCGAATAATTCAAAAAAAATTATTTTCCGATTTAACTCTATGCTTGAAAAAGTATTAGATTTAGGGTTAGTTAAAACTCGTGTTCAGTGTACACGGTAGGAGAATTTTTTCTATTAGGGTTCGTTACGAGTTTAAAATTCATCAATATGAATCTGGCTCCAATTGTTAGTGAGCTGTTATCTTACTGATCGAAGAAACAAAAATATTACTTAATTTATAAATTTATCTATCTAGAGATACCTACCCCCAAATTTTCCCTAAAAATGCATTTTTTTGTAGAATTCGGGGTCAAAAACAACAAATTTCAAATCCCTCCCGCCCAATTTTCGTAAAAAAGGCAATTATTTGTAAAATTTGGGACCAAAAGAATAACAAATTTCAAATACCCCCGAATTTTCGAATAAAACATGCCCCGAACTTTTTTTGAAAATTAAAAATTTTGTTGTTGTTTGCCCCCCCAATTGACCCCTTACCGGATGGGCGTCCGAGCTAAAATATCTGCTCGGAAAACACCGAGCAAACCGATCAGATCGAGTTTTTTTCGAACCGATCTTCAAATTTTGAGATGTGCTCCGATACGATCGTGATCCGATCCGATCTTAACTTTTCAAATCGGGCATCCGAACCGATCCGATCACATTTTTTCAAACTCGGGTCCGAACCGATCCAATCCTGAAAAATTTTGAGGCCCGAAATATCCGAACCGAACCGATCTTGAAAATCTGCTCGGATGCCCTTCCCTGGTCTTAGTGATTGTCTTGAGTATGATTATAGGCAAGGGTGCTTTATATTGGGATCGCTAAATTTGATCGGTGTGTAATCACTCAAGCAATCACTTAGACACCATTAGTGGGATTAAACACCCGCTATACCGCGTGAGTTTGAAGTGGCGATGTCGTTTGTGCTGAAATGAAAACCCTTCTCTCTGTGTAATCAAACAAAAATTAATAACGCGTAGGTTTAATATCAGCCAATAAGGAGCGCTTCGGATATGATCCCCTTAAATGCAGAAAAAATGACCTTAAATCAAAATTTCGATTTTCATTCAATTTAGAATTAAATTTAAGGAACAAATAGATATAAAATATTTATGCAAAATCCCTCATTTATCCCAGTCTTTATTTGTGTTATGAGCATGGAATTCAGCTGGAAAATAATTTTCGTAAAACCATTTAATTCCTTGAAGATTATACCCTCGAACTTTTGCAGCTTTTAACCGCAAGCATTTTTCAACAAGTTCAATTTCCTGTTCTTGTGTTAAAATAGGTTTGAAAATATCTCTAGGAATTTCAGGAGGAATTTCTCTGTCAATTTCCGGAGCAATTTGAATAAAAATTTCCGGCNTCAAAAAAATAATACAAAATGGAATGAATAATCGAAGATAGGTACGAACTGCGTGTCTTTAAGAAGTTATAAAGCGCTAACGTGCCGGTAAGTGGATACGTATCAAGATTACGCAATTCAAATTCCGCGAAGGTTGGTTTGTTAGTTAAAATGTTTTTTGGAAACACCTATTGCTAAGTGGGGGGGGGCGGAAAATGACCTTGGAAGACCTCATCAGCAGCCATCCCACTCCTAAGGGTTCGCAATTTGACGTAACGAAGCATTTGAATAAACTAGCAGAGGCGAATATCCAAAAACTTGTGCATCTGAAAAACAACTCTTCACCGTGATCCCCAGGCCCCTCGGTTCCGCGTCGTGTTGAAACTTTTTCGAAGACCTATTGGGGCCAAAACGTGAAACTCGAACGCGAACCAATCGAAGAAGCCGGGGACTCAATTTTAGATAAATAAAAACTCAACATCGTACAGAACTCATCATTTAGACTGACTGATAAATCCAAAAAATAAAGAGAAAAGATAACTTGTAACTGCATCAACGAATAAACGTTAGATTGGCACAAATAAAATACTGGGCGATCGATCTCAAATGGAGGCGACTCGAATCAAACTGTTTAGTGCCTATAAAAAATCTCTGGAAATAAATTAATTCTGTACAGTAGTTGTTCTTTAGTTCGACATAAAAATTTCTGTAAAAAAAAATTCCTCCAAGAAAAAAAATATAACTTAGGTGGATTATGAAAGCCAAAGCTATCACACCGAGGCGAGGGTTTGCACCAAATAACAGCCGAGTTTAACCATTTTTTATTTCGGACATGCCTCCACACAATTCATTCAAGTGACAAAAACATTTACGTATCGATATTTTATTTTAGGAAATATATGGCTATTTGAGCGTGTCAAAATAAAAGATAGGACAACCCTTCCATAACAAATGCTCGGCGCACAAAGTAGCTGATCCATGTTCAGGAAAAACAAATGAAAATATAAAACACTCATTTTTTTTTAATATTCGAAAATTTTCAATATTTTTTTATTGCAAATTTTTTGAATTTTATTATTTAAACCCTTTATTTCAAAGATCATTTATTGATCAGATGGATATTTAAGTATTTTTAAGGGAGCTTATCGAAATTTAGAATTCTGTATAACCTATGCTAAACGTGATAGAATGCAGCTAAGGTGATTCACAAAGAATGGGGCGCGTTGATTAACGGCAGCCTAGTTATCGATGTAACAAATAGAGCATTTTTGCTTAACTTTAATTTTCGTCCATTTCTTTAATTATCGAAACCGTAATCGGCTCATATAAATGAAAATTCAATTCTTTTGCGCGTTTTTTTCACTCATTTGAATTTAATTTTATAAAAATCATTTTAACTTCAATAACTACGTCACTCTTTTTGAGTGAGCGCTATTGGTGGGGAAGTTTTTTACTTTTTTTATATGACTTAATTGAAAAACAAATACTATCCCACCAGTAAACAACGGCAAGTATATAAAGTTTTATAATTTTAAGATAATCAGCTTCTAAATAAAGCCAATGCAAAAAATGTGAAACCCATTTGAATCGTATTTTGGAGTGTGAAAATGTTTGCAAAAACGGTATCTTCACCTTGTTTAAATAAGCGGTTGACCTTTGGAATTAGCAATAGTCCCCGAGTGCGAGAACTATTCAAAAACCAGCAAAACACTTCTCCAAGTACTTTACCATAACCACTTTCAACTGCATTTTGGCCGACTGGTGACCGAGATATAACGAAACTTGTCAGTGTAGCAAATCCTCAAAGACATTTGCAAAACTGCCAAGGAACAGCGCGAAATATCTTATGATAAATATAAAAAATATTCGAAAATTTTCGTACATGTTTAAAATAGGGTAGGCCCGACAATACAATTTTGCGTACGGTAGTGAATTTTGATATTCTAAAAATTATGAAATAAAAATGATCTATTGCGAAAATTTGTTTCAAAATTTCACCAAAAAAATTCAAAAAAACGCAAAGCCGTTTCAAATTGCCTACGTTGGCTTAGAATTTCCAAAATAAATTCGAAGAATAATTTCAAGCCAAATTATAAAAATTATACGCAAAAAACTGTTCGAAACATGATTTTGGAATAACATGACATAATTTTTCTCACAAACTTGGGTCATCAGTGCAGAAACTAAAGGCTCTGAAAGAATAAATAAAATCGAGCTGGTCGATTATTTGTCGTTTCTACCTTACTGCCTTTTGAAGATCAGTCAACCGTAGGTTTAACTCACAGCGACCTTTTGAAAAAAAAATTTAAAAGTCAAACTGAGTAAACCATGTTATAACCAATTTTTTAGAGAATTTTTGGGGTCATTTTAAGATATTTTTTGGTTTTCTGAGCTCGGAGGGAAGAATTTCCTTTAGATGTCATTTTTACGTTTCGTAGTGTCTTAGCCTCAAGTATGTAAGTACAGCAAAATGCGCAAGCCAGTGAGGATTTCTATCCCAATTGCAATTTTGCATATATATATATTTTGCTAAAACCTAACCAAAAGGGGGTGGAACGACCCACGCAGAAGCCATTTATTTCAACCCTGGTGGACACGTTTACGAATTAGGGTCATGGCATACTCATGGGTGACCGCAAGGTGTGCTAGAAAGCGAATTTTATATTTCGAGTAACACTGATGTATTTCAGTAGCACACCTTGCGGTGATCCAAGACCCTAATAATAGTACTGTCTCCAGAAAACCGATGATCCCCATCTCTGTACATTCAAGACGTTGAAAAAAAACTAAAAAGTTTTAAACTATACTATGCGTAAATTCGACCAACCGGCATACATCCAAGATGCAAAAATTAAACAAAAAAAAATGTATTATTTAAAAAACACAATACCATGTATCATGTCTATTCGAATCTGAAATTTCAGATGAAAAACCTCCTGAACACTTAAATCTAAAATTTAAAATTTTGCTATTCCGACCACAAGGCAATTTAGATTTCTGTGCTTTACGCTGACGCTCTCGATGTATTCCAGATAATTCACCTACAAAAGACCATAAGTTCAGCCAAAAAATTCGAAAAAAAAAAACAAAATTTTCAGGAATACCGACAATAAATTTTCCAAAAAAATCGCTAATCGACTGAGTTGACAAAATCTGGATGACCTTATTTAAATCGCAGGTGAAGAGCAAACAGGCAAAATTCAATTTGTTTTACAACACTTTCCAATTATGGGTTACTACCCTACAAATTCATCAACGTAAGGCATATATCTGGGAAATATTCCGAAAACCTATTTGGTCTTTTGATTGAGGATAATAAGATGAGAAGAGTAAGGGATTTTTATCTTCAACTGGCATTTTTACCCACATTCATTTCTTTATATTTTGCTAAACCTACGCATAAAAGGAACTGACAATACCACGAAAACACGATTCTTTTAAAAACCATGATTTAAAAATTTAACAAAAGAAACTGTATGCCAGATTTGCTCCAGCAAACAAAATGATCATACGCATGATCGAATGTGGCTCGCGTTCAATATTCTTGTGATATTTTTTATCTCACTTTAATTTGTCGGTGTTTTTTAACTGAAGAGCACATCATGGTCAAGGACAAATGTAAAACAGAAAAAATGTACAAGAGCTGAATTTGACATCATAATTATTGACAAAATTACACGTATTTGTAAAAATATGGTACATCGAATACATAATTCAATTAAGTGCAGTGTAAGCTAATTTTATACAATATGAAATTTTTTGTTCGAGAAAACAAGACGTAGGCTGTCGAGATCAAAGCGAATTGAGCGTACGACTAAAATAATTGACAACTAATTTTCCCGTTTTCTCCAATTTAATCGAGATTGTTGTTCTCGTATACCAACTAATTTAAATACACCAAACTTACATTTGAGAAAACTCCTTTGTATGGAAACCCATTAACCTTCAAATTGGAAACCCATACCATTTGTGAAACCATTTTTTTGAAAAAACAAGGCAATGTTTTTGAGGAAAACTAACCTTGTGTTTGGATTCTAAATTCTCGAATAGTATTATATAAAAAATTGTGGTTTCGACTGCACTATAATTGTTTCCTGCAAATGTAATTAAAGGAAAAAACTCCAAAAATAATTCCCAAAAAAAAACAAAATTTGGCTGAAAACAATTTTCAAATTGAGCAAAACTACCCCGTAATGGAAACCCATACCATTTAATGGAAAACCCATTATCATTGTGGCAACTCATTTTTTTCGCAAAGTGGGTTTCTCAAAAGAATATTGGTGTACTGGTATGCCGTTGAAAATCAATTGCAAATTAATTTTTGTATTTAAATTTTTTTTATATTTACATTTTATTAACCTTTACCCACTTACTACTCTGACAAAATATATTTTTAGTTCAAAAAGATGAAAATAACAAATGTCAACTGGAACTTCTTGCAAAATCTCATGGCAACGTCTAAATTACCTCACAATCTGGTAACTGGTTAAAGTTAAATAGAAACTATGAAGTTACAATAAATACGACCGTCCAGAAATGACAATATCTTTTATCGACCCTTGACCAAAGAATTAATCTTGAAATGAAATACAAAGCGCTTGTTTTTCGCGCCATTCTCTTATGTTTTTTGACGTGCACAAATATATTCGATTACGATCGCCCGAAGTCTGAAAATTTTCTATCTCTTTTTTTGAGAAAAGCTTTATTTTTGGACCGGGGATTGAAATTCGATATGACGGCCGATAAGATAAATTTAATTAAATACATAAAAATGAAATAATAGCGCAAAAGCGTAATGTTTTGGCATTACACAAATGGTAAATTTACCATACAAAATATAAATTGAGGATTTTGATATAGAAATCTGAGAACGGCAAAAACAAAACTTCATAATAAAAGACCATCACATTTATGTTTTATACATTTATTAATCTAATTTTTTAAGTCATTGAAACTGAATTTCAAAAAATAATGCATCCCTTTTTTAGAAGAGCATAAATTCAAAATTTTTAAAAACAAACATCAAAAATTTCCTCCAGAAAAAAGCAATTTTTGACATGCAATATCCAACAATATAAATGAATTTTTCATGTGGGTTCGATTAATATTAATGTTATTTTCGTGATTTGAAATCAATGTAAAATTCTGAAGAAAATTCAAACTAATGACAAGTGGAGCGAAAAGTTAGAGATGTTCTTAGATGCCAATTTGCAGCAAAAACTGAAAATTTAAGCAATGTCACAGTAAATTTTGATTAAGTAATATTTTTTATATACAGGCTTTTCTCATAGAACTAAAAAAAATTATCTTGAAGATTGTATAATTTTAAGCACAAAATTAAAAATACAGACAAACTACTCAGAGAATTTCAAGGTACATAATTAAGTATGTGAGAGTCTTACTAAATGACCTTAAAACCCTCGAAATAGATCTATCTCGAACGATAACATTGAGGTAAAAAAAATTTTTGAGGTGTTTAGTAATCTTTCAAATTCTATAGATCTCCCCCGGTATGCAGACGGAAACCCAAGTTGAATTATTCTTAAATTGACGGAATGAGAAATCGACTGATCGCTAACGTTTATACTGTAATATATACTATTATACTTTTAATCATATTGGAGTATTGTTTAGAAAATGAGCCTGTACTTTGGCCAATTACTCCGCTGCATTCCACTTCTAAATTGACTTTCCGTATGCATTCGGGTGTTCCAAGAAGCAAATAGAAAGCGATTCAATGAGCACTTCCGGCGCCAAGAGCATGATCAATTACGGGGCTCCTGGCCTTTTACTAGTTTTTTAAGCATTTTATTAAATTCGGCTTTAAAAAACAACCATCCGATAACTTCTTAGATACTCCAACTGAGCACAAATACCTTGTGAACAATAAATACAGAATCAATTAGTTCATCGGATCAATTTGTTTTAATCTTTTTCTTATATTTACTGATTTTAATTACTAGTTTCTTAAAAAAAATTGGTAACAATCGCGGATTCGGACCAAATTTTTTTAAATCAATTATTACCAGATATGTGCTCTGTTTAGCTATCTAAGGATTTCAACTCGATGACATAGCAAAACTGAATTAAAAAAAAATGGCTAAACACACACACGTAAAAAGGACCAGGACCCGTAATCGATATTGGATTACCGGACCCAGAGTACAATCAAATATTTTGAAAAAATGCGACAATCTGAGCATTTGATTGGTTGACCTTTCTTCACCTGACCAATGAAATCGCCTATTCCGCAATCACGGTTTGGATGGGGTGCTAATATCTTGCGTTGTTTTTATAGATGCATAATATTTAGGATTGACCCTGAAGTCCGGTAAACATAATCCGTTTATACTTTTGGTGTAGAAGCGTTAGCCACAACGTTAAAAGATCACACGTTAAAAGGACGTAGTGGCTACGCATTCTTAACCAAAAAGTGATAAAGGATATATCAATTATGGGAGTATTTTAAATAAAAACACTTCTGCTATTGATTCTGCAAAATTTTGATTCGGCCTGATGGAATTATTCATCTATCGTTTCAGACTTTCAAGGTTCGGACCTCGGACAGTCCTAATCTTTATTTACTAAGCTTGTAATTTTCATAGAAGAGACGCACCTTTTTACGCGATGTATAAGGAATTACGAAACTTTAATAAGCGATCTGTTCAAGTATTCACGAACTGTTAACAAATATATTTCAGCTATCTCGCATAAAAAAAACAATATACCGTACTTTGTGGTAATAATAAAATAAGCGGTTTGCCAAATTCCCAAGATCAAGATTCTGCAAAGACCGAAATGGGTCCGATTCCCATCAATTGATCGAAAAATGGTAAAGTTAATTCAGTTTATTTATTATTTTAAAGCTTCACTCACGCCTATTTATAAATTATTTTACCACATCAAGAGGGTGGTCACGTTAAATGAGGCCAAGTACCAACATTTGGTTAAATTTTTATAACCAATCATTTTTATGAAATATGAACATAAAAATCAATTCTTGTTTTTTGGCTGCTTTTTCCTTATTTAATTATTCAAAAAAAAATATCATTTCAACCTAAATAAATTATCTTACCGCGCTCATTGGTCAAACTATTGTCATTTTCTCAAGATGCTGAACATAACCTTTATAATAATACTACAAATAGTATCTAACCAAAAACTTTGACTGCATTTTATAAGTTAGAATTTCTGATTTTTTCGAAAAAAATAAAGATATAAATAAAAAAATCGTAGGTTTTGAAATGCGTAACTATTAAAAAAATCCAGTGAAGGAGAAACATTTTGATAGAGACTCATCTAATTGCATCAACAATAATTAAAGATAAGATTGTTGATGATTCTGGATCAAATAATTCTTTAAAAATTTTCAGGGCGTTCTGCCCCGGTTAATTTGTGTCTAAATCATTGTTTTAAACTTTAAAACTCACCGAAATCATTCACAATATTGTAAAACGATTTGTACTAATTCGCAATTTGCCACAGGAAAACCCCATATTGAGCTTTTAGCCGCTACCGCCCCCTTAAAGGGGAGTACTGGTCCGCATTTAAAGACTCGACAATGAAAATTTCCCAAGAATTATTTTAAAATGTTTTTTCCTGAAAAAAGGACAAAAATAAGTGATCAATTCTTTTTATTTTCCATTTGTCATAAACAAGTATTTTCATCGCGATTTGAACCATATTCAGGTGTGATTTTTTCAAATTTTGGAAATTCTGAGCATTTGAATCGCGGTTTCAAAACGACGAGATACCAAAGAATGCAAATTGTCCGAACTAGGGCTTGCGCGCGGTACCTCAAGGATCGTATACATACCAGTTTAGGTTTTCTGCCGTCAAAATCCAGGAAGGAGTAGTATTTCCCCCGAGGCCACTCAAATAAGGCCAAAAAACAGTTTTTTGCTCATTTAAGCGCCGGATGATTTTTGAGTAAAACTGAACTGGGTTCTGTCCAACGTTCTCTGTTGCGTCAATAAAAAGCTATCAAAGTATTGCTCTATCTCAAAACTCAGGGAGGAGGTAGGCTTTTGAAGTGAAAAGTAGTGCACTTTTTAAAGTGTCTCTTGATTTGGTCGCCAGTCAGAAGCTTGATGTTTTGTGAAAAGCAAGATTAATTTTCAATTATGCCCTAAACGAAATACATATGTTCGGCTGTCTTTAGTACTTCAATTGAGGCGACGCTGAAACCCTGTTTTGGCCTTAAAATGCGACAGTACTCCTTAAGGGAGTGTGAAAGCAAATTAGATATTTTGAATCGCTCTCCTGAACAAAACTGAGACCCTGGAAAAGTTACATTTTGCAACTGATTTCGAGAAACGAGTTTAGTGGGCCAGTCTGGAGAAAACCAAGAAAAAAATTCGATCGCAACAATGAGCCTACAGGTAACTAGCAAAGTCAAACAATTCTTAAAAGTTAATGTTTGGCTTCTGTCCTAAATTAACCGATCTCAATGATTCTTTTTTTCAATTAACTTATTTTCATTATCGTTAAGACTCTCAAGGCGCGATCTTGAAATTTCCAGCTTGAAACGAAATATAATTCTTTTGGTTCATTTTTCGAGAAAAATTTCCGAATAAAAAAGTGTTCAATCAAAAATATATCGTCTTGAAACCGTAAGCCAATCTTTTCTCATAGTGTTTCACTGGCTTTCTATTGAGCTAATTTCGGAATAAAAAATTAAAGACTTTTTTTTTCGAAAAATGCAAAAAAATCATATTTCGAGTTTTTAGCTGGACATTTCAAATTTCGCCCTTGAGAGTCTTTAGATGAGAAATAAAAGAATTTATTGAAAAAAAATCATTGAAAATTGGTTAATAAACGAAGCCAAAACATCAACTCTTAAGATTGATTTGGCACGTTTTCTTATTTTGTGCCTTGTAGTATGCTCATTTGTGCGATTGATTTTTTTTTGGTTTCTTAGAATGACATACATCTTCGTTTCCTCGAAATCTCAATCGCAAAATGAACCTTTCCCATTCTCAGTTTGGTTCAGGAGAGCCGATTCAAAAATATCTAATTTGCTTTCACCAGACCCCTTATGGTAATGAAACTTTAATTCAAGGCCGTGTGACGCAACGCTGCGAATTTAACCTCAAGACGTTTCAAAGATCGAACTCGTGTTTCATTCCTCATTTCGAATTCGACCATTCTTCCAAACACAAGCAAATCAACCAACTATTGCTCAAATAGAATATACTCCAAAGAAACTTTTCAAAATTCCTTTAAAAATTACAAAAAACACTTAGCTTACTAAACCGCAGAAAAGTCTGAAAAAAATGGCGATAATATTCTTTGTTTAACTACGTGTAGGCCTCCTTAGTTCGTATAGGCCTTATACCCCATTACTCAAATACAATAAAAATGATCTTGCCTCTAACGCCTCGTGTGGAACATAAATCGGTGGGTATAGTGATGTTTGGGCACGACAAAAATCCGACCAGCTCAAGATTCAATTTATTTTCGGCAGCACTTCAGTTCTGTGCTGAAATGACGATGAAGTTTTGAAAAACATTTTTCGCAAGACATTTTGCCTATCATCGTGGCTTGAATAATTATTCTTGAATTCATTTTGAAAATTCAAGAGGCAAACAGATATTCCGAGCAAGATAAAATTTTAAAGACGGTTTTAGCGTTTTGAAAACGTCCTGGTCAAAATTTGGAAAATAAATTTCGCATTGATATTTCTATTCCATGATCTCCTAAGATTAATATCAAAAAATCACAACGGTAGGCAAAATAAGTCTTTGGTGATGGTTCACAGCAATTACATGTATATAAAATTCAGTTTTCAAGTGGCGTTGAGACCAAAAAGTGATTTGTTTAAAAATGCCCAGAAGGGTCGAAATACTATTCATCTGATTTTCTGAAGTAACAGTATCATTGGATCTCGTCAAATTCTTTATCTTTTTCAATTTGCAATCATCGATTAAAGGAACCTCCTGGAACATATAACTAGTTTATTAGGCCTTGAATTTGTATATTAATTTGGCTTATAAAAACGATTAGGTTTTTTAGAGAGTCAAACTAAGCAAAAATTATATAGGGAAAAATAAATTAAAGAATAAAAAGATCGAATCATGACCATTTCCAATCTTTTTTGAACAAAAACTGATAATTAAACAATTTCAGTAGTTTTTTGAGAATAAACAATCCATGTAATTACTTCACTAAATATTGTGCTCAGTTGCAGTATCTAAGAAGCTATCTTAATCGCTGAGTAGTTTTGAAAACCCGAATTATATAAAATTGGGCTAAAAACTAGCTCATAATTTCCAGGATGGTCCGTAATCGATATAAACTATTAAGGTCTTGAAGCAGGCTACAATTTTTATAGATTAGTGCACCAATCATTTTTGGTCAACGACCACTTTATTCGAAATTCTAGAAAGAATGTCTGCTTGTATTTTGAAAATAAAAAATGCTAGCATTAAAAAATTAAGATAATGCTTTGTATTATTAAATATCATAAATTTACACTTTGAGTGACCTCTGTGAGAAACCTGATTGTCGGATGACGGCGAAAAGACTATCATTATATTGAGGCAGTTTAAGTATTATCAAATTTCCAGCAAGGTTTTGTTGCGAACACTAACCACCTTAACCCCGTGACGCAGCATCCACAAACAACCCTGTACTAAAGACAGTGTCAATCGGCACTTACACCACATTTGTCAGGTGAACGTTTGTAGAAAGTGTCAGGACGTTTGAGAACCGTCAGGACGTTTGAGAAAACGTCAGGACGTTTGTCACTTAACACTTTTGTTTGTCACTTTTATTCGAAAGCATTAGTTTTTATTCAACTTTATAGTTATATTATAGCGAAAATCACTGTGATTTTTAATTAGTGGTCTTCAAGCTGATTAGCAAGCAGGTGCTCCTTCATGTGTGTAAATTGAGGGCCCCTCGGTGCATTTTGACAGATTACGGATATGCGCGGATATGGGCCTCTTGATTGAACAACTTTTACTGGGTTTATATATCTTCTCAAATATACATCAAAATGATGTTCATAATCCAGGCAACTTTGTAACTAAAATTTTCGAATATTGCTTTAAGAAAATTTGAGTTCAAATTAACTTCCCGAATTCGACAAACATGACGAATTTTGAAAAAAAAGTTCCGAACATTATCAAACAAAATCCTTATGTTGTGTTCAATATTTTTTGCATATTGTTTTCAAATCAACAAAAAACCTCAATATGGCTACTTTTAAGACTTTTCGCGTTCTTAGCTGACCACTTTTTCTTTTTTATATGCTATTTGAAAATCATAATGACACTTTTTGGTCGAAACTTTTTGGAAATATTTTAAAAATTTTCCTTCATTTCTGGTTCAAAAATGTTTTCAAACTAATTTTTCTGGAAATCTAAGCTGAAAATATTAGGAATGCTACTTTCACCATATTTAAACATGTCCTAACGTTTTGTTGTCTTGCGCTCTTGTTTATCTCTGAATCATACTTTTTGAATGAAATACGTTTGCGCGAAATATCACTTAAGCCCCTCTTGAATCAAAATTAAAAAAAAATTATTTCACCGAGACTTGCCTAATTTGGTAGCCGACCCATCACCACGTGAAATAATCCATTCATACTCCATGAAGAATAAATATTCTTTGCGATGTGCTAAAATTTCGTTTTTTTTCGTCTTTTTTAGGACAAATTTTACCATTTTCCGATTTTGACGTAAAATCATATTAAATTAAATTATCATAAATTTTCGATGGTGGTGAGACCTTAAAAAAAATTTTACTGTTATTTAGTCACCAATGGAAGCACGCGCCGTTTGAAATTACTTTTTATTTCGAAAATTATGAAGTTGGCAAAATAGTTTCCCATCGAATGCCCTATCTTATACCGAAAAATGTAACCGTCCGAAGATATACAGATTAAAAACAAAAAATCGAAGTTCTTATTAAGTTCTGTCCGCAACTCAAGAAGATAGTGATCAAGATTGCTTACATTCGAATTCAATCTAGCAACTCCGTTCTTCAAGCATTTAATACCCTTTTCTAAACCAAAGCAAATGTGCATTTCGCGATTTTTTCAAATAACCAAATTTTGAACAATGAAATATATAATAATATATATATCTTACTTAGTTTGAAAAATCATATATAATCCCTATCAACTAATATTTTCATCGCTTCTAGATAGAATCATATCAATAACCTTCTTACCTGGAACTCCTAATGGGGGTACGGTCCGCTAAAATTGATATTTTCTCGATAAAAAAATTAGCCCCAAACAGGCTTTAGGAACGTCAGTCAGATTAGCCATCCTTGTAGAAACTATCCTAGCTTGTGGAAAAACAACTCAATTTTTAATTGGATGCATACACTCCTTCACACTATAACGATCACAATAGGACCTAAGCCAAAATGGAAAAACTACTCTCCCCAGGTTCAATTGTTCCGAAATTAGCTGAAATTACATAATATGAAATAGTAGGCCAAAATAATCGCCATCGGGTTTTCTAATTTTTCTCTTATTTCTCTAGAATGTGAAAAAACCAGCCGTTTCTTGTCAATTATTCGTCGGAAAACTATGTCCTTCTACGGAAAATTTTAAAATTCATTCATTTTTTTTTCTAATGCAGCTCAATACAAATACTGACAATAAACTGGAGCACTTTTTGAGATTTCGACCGATTCAACTTGAAATATGATTAATTTTGAGGAACCCACGAAGAAAATTTTCGAAAAAAATGCTTCGATTTTTTTAAGTAGGCTCAAAGAAAGCCACTGGAAACATTGATCAGAAAAGTTGCTTACGTCCAAGATCAAATTTTGACGTTTTAGTGTTGAAATTAAAGCAACAATTTTTTTAGTATCATTTTGAATAAAATACTTAGAAAAAAATCGGAAAAACGCGCCCCAAATTTCGAAAAAAAAATTTTGATGATTTGGTCGGTAGTACACTTTGTTATCACCCCGGTCATTTTTGGAAGCATTTATTATGCCCCTAAGGTTCCATAAAGCCCGCGACCAGTACCCCTGAAGGGGGTTTGTCCATCTGATTGTTGTATATTGCTGGGGTTTCTCACTGCTTTAACGGTCTATAACTTTTGTTGAAATGTTTAAACGTAAAAAAGAAAAAAATATTGTTTCGAGAAACATTTGTCTGTATAGTTAGTTTGGTATACTCCTTTAACACCTTTGGTGGATTTGAAAGATGTAGGTTGGGGAGCCAATCCTAACACTCCTGAGACGCCTTCTAGCCACTCATGAGGCCGCTTTCTCTTCTTTTCAGCCTACATCTATCAAATCAACCCAAAAGGTGTTAAATGGATATAAAATTGGCGAATACTAACCAGCGAAGTCCCTAAATCTTAAAAAGATTCTCTTTCGTGATCGAAGAGAAACTAGGCAAAACTTCTAAATTAAATTCTAGCAAAAAACGATCGAGAAGTGTCGTAATCGATATATTAGATAATAAAATTCATTTTTTAATTCGAACAAACTCGTAAAATCATAATACGGGAACGATGTTTGAGGGACTGTTAATTTTTGCCCAGCAGCAAAAAAACTCAGCGTAGATGATATCGAAATTAATTTATAAACTTTCCAATAAGTCGAAACATAAGTAGTTCGTCAATTGACGACTCGTCATGGACGACTCGTCAATTCAAACGCGAAAGGAGAATGTCCAAAAATAATATTTCAATTTCAAAAACCTCTGTTTATTTTTTTCACGATTACAATTTTTGACTAAAACCAAAATGGCTGTAATTCCCGATACCGAGAAGTTAGAAAAACAACTTTATAATCAAAAGGGAGAAGATTTCGAAAAGTTAAGCTTTATCAATGCATACAAACTTTGTGCATTTAACTTTGAGAAATGTGCGCGCTTAATAAACCACTCAGTGTGGCAAATTGCGCTATCAAGAAAAAAAAAAAAAATACAGGAGTAAAGCAAGGTTTTTTGATTAAAATGAATCAAAAAAGTCTTTTTCTTAATCATTTTCCCGATGATTTACAAGTAAGTTTTGAAGAAAAAATAAAGTAATGAAGCGCCACAATTATAAATACAGAAAATGTTATATGAAAAATTATTTGTTTTAATTAGTAAGAATGGGAGGAAGGGGTTCCACTTCATCAGTACATGTCACTTGAATCGGAACCTCACCACAAGCATTTCCTAGAAAAATATTTTTTTAAATTTCAAAAGTACTTCTGCCTGAATTCAAAATAACAGACAAATGAACAAAAATAAGTAGTCACGCGATTCTAAATATAGCGATTTTCGTATATTGCGTTATTGAATATTTTATCTATTTCTGGTAAGAAAATTCGAATGGGGTGGCACATACTAAGTACAATTTTTTTTTTGTTCGTCGTTTTTTTCTCCTTTGTTTTGCAAAAAAAATATTCAGGAAAGCTTACAAATTTTACATTATTTTAAAAAATTGCAATAAAAAATGTTATATCGAAAGAATAGAACTTTGAAATCATCTCTCATTTAGAAATCAACCGGTTTTAGTGCAAAAACAAACCCATATTGACCTTTTACCCAACCAAACTCCATCTAAAAAAAACGTTACTATCTCTTTTAGCGCGTGTTTTCAAGATCCCACTAATTGTTGTCTTAGTCAGGGAATGACGTTGCAGGAACAATGCGGGCAATTGTTTGCCCCCCAATTTAAAATATCGGCGGCAAACAAATTCTAAAAATTGGGATGATAAAAAAGATGGGTAAAATCTGTTGTGGCCCCGAACTCTGTCAATTTATTGATTTTCTTGAATTCGGGGGTAATTATATATTTTTGCTTTATTTGCCCCCGGAAGCAATTCAAAAAATAATTAATATTTCCCGATTTATAACTCTATGCTCTGAAAAAGTATTAGATTAGGGGTTAGTTAAAACTCGTGGGGTTCAGTGTACACGGTAGGGAATTTTTTCTATTTAGGGTGTCGTACGAGTTTAAAATTCATCAATATTGGAAATCTGCTCCAATTGTTAGTGAGCTGTAATCTTACTGATCGAAGAAACAAAAATCATTACTTATATTGTATAATTGAATCTATCTAGGAGAACCTACCCCAAATTTTCCTAAAAAATGCCTTTTTGTAGAATTCGGGGTTCAAAAACAACAAATTTCAAATCCCTCCCGCCCAATTTTCGTAAAAAAAGGCAATTATTTGTAAAATTTGGACAAAAGATAACAAATTTTAAATACCCCTCGAATTGTCGAATAAAACATGGCCCCGAATCTTTTTTGACAATTTTAAAACTTCGAGGCAAATTGTTGTTGTTGTGCCCCCCAATCTGACCCCACTTACCCGGATGGGCGTCCCGAGTCTAAAAATATCGGCTCGGAACAACACGGAGGCAGGTCGAGCAAACCGATCAGATCGAGTTTTTTTCGAACCCGAATCTTCAAATTTTGAGATGGTGCTCCGATTAATCGATTTCTTGACACGATTCCGATCTTGACTTGTCCAAATCGGGCTCCGAAAACCGATCCGATCACTTTTCAAACTCGGTCCGAACCGATCCAATCTGAAAAATTTGAGCCCGAATATCCAACCGAAACCATCTTGGAAAATCTGCTCGGATGCGCCTTCCCTGGTCTGTAGTGATTTCTCTGAGTATGTTATATGGCAAAGTGTGCGTTTAATAATTGCAGATCGCTAAATTTGATCGGTGTTATCACTCAAAGCAAATCACTTAGACCACAACCATTAGTTGGGATTAAACCACCCGCGTTATAGAGATGTAAACGTTTATATAGGATCAAGTACATTTGAAAAATGTATATTGTATCTATTTGAAAAATGCGGGGAATCAAGCATTTCATGGTCAAAATTGGCTACAATTTAGCGTTGGGTGATTGATATCCCGCGTTACTTTCTATCATATCAAATTCCTCGCCTCGATTTGTCAACCGAAGGCCCATAATCCATATACATGATTAGTATCATTTTTACCTTTTTATTTGACCCCAGAAATTTCTGTAGCATTTTATTTTTTTGATCAAAATCTTATTGTATTTATTACAATGAAACAAATTTTGTAAAAGTTTGTATAAAAATAAATTAAAAATATAAAAGTTAAAATAGGAATTGGTACATACTTTTGATATTTGTTATAACGTAAAAATGCAGTATCTTTTTCGAGAGGTTGACAGCATCCCGGTTCCATGACTTTTCCAGCTCCCGCACCGGCTTCATTTGGGTGACAGTTAAATTCCTCCTTGTGGTCGAAGCCACTTCCCGTGTGTAAAGTCGAATTGAATCCCAATCGCTCTTGAAACATTTTTATAACAAATCTTTTATCACATTCGCAGACGTCACGGGCACACGTTCCTGGTGAGTTTTTGCACACGATTTCGCCTTTTACCAAATTTTGTCTAAATTTTGGTTATCAAACAGACTAAGGATTTTCAAATTGAATCTTTTTGCGATCTTTTTAATTTTGAACTAATTGTATTTTCAAAAAATTTCAAGATTTTATTAGAAAAAACTACCAAAAATTTAATAATCATAATGAAATTTGACCCTGTGTGGTAAATATGACCCTTATATTACAAAACTAATAATTTCAGGCAATTAAATTTTAAAATCCAAATCAGGAAATATTTTTTGTGGCCGATTTTTTTTTCCACTTCCGGTAACCGGAACTGGCCCTCAGATTGAAACTTACGATGATTATGCACATTTAACCCTTAGAGGCACAGAGTTTTTTGAAAGGCTCAAACGGCTTGAGTCAAGCCACTTTGAATCATCCAAAATGGTGCAAAAATGTAGGCAGACACCTATGATTGAAAAACCATTTTTTGTCTAAGTCATACTTCTGATAAAATAATTTTCGACTTGAGAATATAATTCTGTTTTGAAGCTCTTTCTTGATTAGTGGACCAATCAGTGATCTTCAATTATATTTTAGGATGTGAGATTTTGTACAAATATCACATAACATAAAACAATTGGGTCCTGCAATGTGTAGTATTCCAGATATTTGGCCTCGAAAATCACAAAATCGCCTTTTTTCATGACGGTTACCCTGCCTTAACATTTTACTATCGACCATTGTTAAGTGGTTATCACCATGAAATACTAAATTATATATCAAACCCATATCTGACTTCTGCTGGATCACAAGTTCCGTCATAAGTTTCTTCTAGACATTTATGGCAACTTCTGTATTCTTTGCAAGTATGATCAATAGCATCTAGCGGAGCTCCAAATCCTGGGTGACCCAAAGGGGCCTCGTCAAATTGACAATTACACCCGTAAGCAAACGAAACCTCTGGCGAGAAATCTGGCCAAATTGAAACCATCATATCGAGTAAATTTTTAACCTTTCTCAACTCTGGAGCCTGTGAAGCTACTGCTCCAATAAATGTGAGATTTGTAAGTTTCATTATTTTTAAAAATATTAAAAAGTTATAATTTCAAAGAAAAATGAGATATTTTTCCTTTTATATTTCACTTGAAGACCTGTGACAAATTGGGACAAAATGGGAATTTTTCAAGGTTGATTTAATTGAAATTTAGTTTTACAACTTTCTGTGGTTAGTGAAAATTATTCTAACCACTTTTTTGCCAAGTTTTATTTTATGATCTAATTATAAAATCACAGTTTTTTCTGACTTGTGACTAACTTGACACGAAAATTTAGGTTGAAAGTTGCTGTTCGAATGAAATTTTGTAATCCTCAATTATTATCTAAGCTTTGGCGTGAGGGGTGCTTTTTTGACATAATTTTTTTTCAAATTTTCACGTTTTGTTTTGATTCAAAATACGATTTATTTCAAGGTAGGGTCTAAAATGAAAAAACACACCAACACATGTGGTTGATATCGCCGGTTTTATATATTAAGATAACAATTAATTTGTTTCTGCAAACATAAAGTAGGCGAAAATTTTATATAAAAATAGTGATTCTGAGCTCGATTCACAAAATTTAAGTTTTCTTTTCCAAGGTCGTATAACATTTTTTTCTGACTCCTCCTGGACAAAAAGTTTCTTATGTCAATGCCAGTTTTAAATATATCAGGTCGATAATTATAAAAATCTGATCAAAATTAAATTTTCTAGAATGATTCTAGTGTTATACAGGAGGGTGCGGCGTATAGTTAGAAAGTTTGTCGCCAAAAGACCCTAACTATACGCGTAATTCTAACTATACCGCGTATTTTGGAAAATGTTGCTCTTGGAGGTTTCAATTTGGACAAATATCTAAGTTTAAAATGCGTTAACAATAGGTCAGAGTAAGAATTTTTGGTGATTTTAAAGTTATTTTTGTTACAAATCTTCTAGAATGTATAAATTTAATTTTATTGAAAAAAATAAAATAAATTTAAATAAACATTGAATCGAAAAAGAATTTATCCGGAAATCGTTTAAAATTCAAGGAAACAATAAAAAATTGTGAAGAAAAAATGCTTCACAGTAAATCACTCTCGAGAAAACCAGAAAAACTAAATATTTTTATTGAATAACTATGCCCATTTTCAAGCTAGCCGCAAAATTGTCTGCGAGACTTGAAAACATGCTGTTAACTCCTTGAAAATACCGACACTTCATTGGTCAATCTGAACATGTTTTTAAAAGTGTATTTTCATTGTCGCGCCGACCGGGGGAGGAGAATCTGGTCTGCAAATCTGGTTTAAAACGCCCTATCTTTTGCCTTTACGAACGTTTGAAAAAAAAGCCCTATCTTTGCCTATAACTCTAACGCCGCACGCCAGGAACGAATAAATTTATTTTTCAAATGCGTATGTTTTTGCGGAAGCTTACGTAGGTTTTTGCGTGGAATCTAACTATACCCGTATAACTATACGCCGCACTCCCCTGTACTTAGGTAGGTCCGAATAAACTTCTATTAACTACAGAAGATGATTTTTTTATTTGTTCTTGGAAATCATGAATAATAATGATCTATGTGAAAATATTTTTAAAATTCCACCAGGAAAGTGTTAAAAAACTAAAAAAATTTGAAATTACCTATCATTTGGATTGGAATTATTGAAATAAATTCAAGGATAATGTGAAGCCTAATGAAAGGCAATTTTGAAAACCATTTTCCGTTTATGTCATAATTTTTTCATATTTTTGTTTTTTCAAATTTTTATCTGAGTCACATTAAGTGACTCAGATAAAAATTTGGACAAAAAAATATGAAAAAATTATGACATAAACGGATAAGTTATAAGTATAAGTTATACTATACTAATCTGAATTAGTATTACCGATGAATCTGAAATCTTCGAATTTTTGGTGATTTTCGTTTTTTTTTAATATTTCCACAAGGGGTAGAAATCCAGTTGAAAGTCTCCACGATAATTTTTTGTTCCTTTATCTCTATAGACTTTAGTTGAGTAAGTTCGTGAAAATCTGCAAATAAGTCAGTTTCTATATTTTAATAAAAATCTTAAGTTTTTTCTCGTAGTTGTATTTTATTAACAGTTTTTTCATAATTAAATTGGCAATATGGGATTAATATTAACATTCATCATAAAGTAAAAAACGCACAATTTTTTATACATTTGACGTCTTATAAATAATTAAAAATCCAGAATATTTTTCAAAAAAAGGTTGACAGTGGAAATAAAATGGTCAAAAATCCGATTCTTGCCGAAAAACAGATTTTTTAAAGTTTTTTTACACATTTTTTTAATTTTCGCAAATGTCATTTTTTCGCTTTTTGTATTTCAGTTCAGGTTAGACTGTCCGCGATCAAAAACGATGAGGCCACTGAATTTCAGCCAACCCTATGAAAAAAACCCTTTCACGATATACACAAAAAAAACATGAAGGAGCGAATTAATTAATAACTTAATTAATCTAATAAATTCTGCATCAGACTGTGATTGGTTCAGCGGCTGGATCGAAAAAGAGCACGAAAAGTAAAATTGGCGAAAATCGGGCGAAAGACACAAAAGAATGATGGGATACAAAAGCAATATTTCTTTATAATAAAATTTCCTTTTTTTCCATTTTATTATCTAGTTGATAGCGCACGGAAGTGATTTTTTTTAAACAATATAAGCGGACACCCTTATTGTTCGTCGGTCTGCTCATTATTCGTTTCATGTACATTTTCGTTTTGTACATTTTCCCCATTTTCCAAATGTTCTAGATTTCGCTCCTGGCTATTTTCCCGGGTTGGTTGCTGAATGTACTGGCTCGTGATTGGCTCGTTGTGGCTCAGCCTTTCCTCTAAGAGGTTATCGGGTTGGGTAAGGTACTCGACAGACGATTGATTTTCCTCGCGTTCATGCGACTCTTCATTTGAGGGGGGATCCGTGCGCTCGAGCTCGATCGTTTGTTGGGGCTCGATCGGGGTGTAGGTGATTGACTCTTTCATTACACCGCTCTGATCCGTACTGTATGAAATTGCAGTACTCGTAGGGAGGCCAGGCGTGTAGTAATCGTTCTGAATTCAAGTTTAAGTATTATTTCTTGAACAAAAAATTTTTCAATAATCTTCAAAAAACATTTGCAACAAATAAAAAAAAATTATAATCCCCGGTTCAAAATTTTGGACCCAGAGATCATTATGAATAAATCTAAAAATAGGATCTCTTTTCTTTCAGACTCACGTTTGCGTTTGACCCTTATTTGTTCACGCCCTTAATTGTCCACGACTTAATTTTGAACCCTATTATTGATCAAACTCATAAAATAATTATTTTAAGATGCTCCGTAAACCCCGACAAAAATAAAATGAAAATGATACATCTCGAACCTATCCCCTGTTTTTGGAGTGATTTTTACGAGTTGAGGTCAAATTCTCGCTAAATTTACTAAAATTTTCACTCTTCAATAATTACTTTCTGACCATTAGGTGGCAAAATTTTTTTGATAGGCGGAAATTTTTTAGCATTGATTCACCATAGGAGCGTTTTTTAAAATTACTATCGGTTTTACTTTGGCCCCTGGTTCTCCCAGTCCGAACCCTATCTTTATCTTGAAAACTGACATTTAATTTGATCATAAAAAAGACCTGGTTATGCTCAAAATTCATATTTCTAACACAGTCAAAAAATATCAGCTTAAAAAATGTGCCATTAATTAATTTTGATTATAAAAATATCATGCAGATAATTTTCAAAAAAATGCTTGGTAACGCCGGAAATTAAAATCACTGGAAAATTGTGTATTCCTGATCTAATAAAAAAATACCTCAGTGCAAGATAAACACATATGGGCAATATCAGGTATATTTCGTATAATATTTAATGGGCTCGCTATATATTTCTTGAAGCGGCCATAAAAAAGCAAATTTCCCATTATGGCCTTTTGACATTTAAAATTTGACAGTCAAATATATAAATACGATTAATTCAGTTTTATACTCTAATTTAAGATTATTAGGCTAACAAAACTAAGTCCAATTCGCAACGCAAATAAAGTAACCATAAAATTGGGTAATTGCCCAGCGCAATTTGCGCTGTTAAAATTAAAATGGGACTGGGAATATAGGTCCTTTATTCATAAAAATCAATAAAAATTTGCAGGCCAATTAATTTTCTATGTTGACAAAAGTTCATCACTGTTGACAAGAAAATATATTTCGATTTTATTAGAAAAATATTGGCATATATGAGACTTTGGATAGAAACTTTATTTATCAAATACCAAAAAAAATATTTTCTGTACGGCCTGAGTTTTCTCGTTTACTACGTTTTTTTTCGTCCGCCGGTTAGACAGCCAAATTGTTACGTAATCATAAGCAAAGTATAGGCAATTTTGGCTGTCTATCCGGCGGACGAAAAAAAACGTAGTAAACGAGAAAACTCAGGCTGTCTGTTTTTACTATGTTGATCATTTAAATTAAATTTTCAATAGTGAAAATTTCAGTCTGAAATGAGACGCTTTTAGTATGATAAATTATCATTGATAATGGAAAATTTATTTTAGCTAGATAATTCTCTGAATTTTGACATCAAAAATTAATTTTTAAAGGCTTGTTCATAAAAACATAGATGATAGGCTATCATTGATAGCCTATTATTAAGCGACAATAAATGCATTCTTTAGTGCAGTCATTTTCTGGGTAAATAGTAATACGTCGAAAATCTGAAATTTCGATTTTTCAAATATAAACAGAACGTTTTTTGAACAAATGGTCTTTGTCATCTTTTTCTATGGTAAATTTCATCTAAAATCCCAAATTTCATTCGGTTTCTATGAAAATAAATCTATTTAGCAACCAATTTCTAGAAAAAACCTTAGTTTTCTAGCGTAAAAACGAGCAGCCAATTAAAGGCGCGCAAGTTCTCCCGCAAAATCTTTTATTCAATTAATTTGCTTTTTAAAGCACGTGATCAATGAGGCCGGGATAATTTTCTACGCTCTATATCCCCTATTCACACTTTTGTGAATATCCCGGCCCTAATTAGGAAACGTAGTGTGTTTTTAAGTTGTAGGGCCGGGATATTCACAAAAGTGTGAATAGGGGATATTTTACAACCATATTCTTTGAGACCAATATTCCGATCAGAAAAATCAACTAAATTCTCAAGCCAAATGGAAAGTCGGGTGTTATCAAAAACTCCCCCCTCAAAAAGTCTCTAAGACTGATTTGGTATTGGATGGAACAAAATGCTTTTAAAAAAGTTGTCTTTTTATTCGAAAATTGAATTTTTCAATTTTTCGACGATTTTTTCCCGGTAATTTTAGACTTCGCCCGTACCCTAGTTAAGAATATTTCGATGATTCGCATCTTAAAAACTCCTTGGCCGTTCAATTTTCCTATTTGATTAGTTCTAATGATAAGTCCATTATAATTCAATTGTAAACTGCGGTTGTAGACATTTGTTTTTTAATTTCAAGGTCAACCACATTACTTAGTATTTAACCATGTGATCCCTGAGCAAAATTTCCGGCATTTTAGAGCGCCATATTTTAAAGAATTCGTTACAAACTTTTAGTGATAAACATTTTTTTGTGAAATAATGGATTTTCAAAAATTAATTTTCGCGAAAATTTTCCATAAAATTTAATCTTTCAATTTTCTGAACTCCAAATAGACGATTTGAACTAAGGAATTTCAAAAGTCAAAAATAGGTATCGATTTTATTGACTCATCTTGTAGAGAATTTTTTTTTGGTCATTTTAAGTCCCAATATTTTTTTGTTTTTGAATTTTTTTCAAAAACAAATCGATTTTTCGGTCAAATTGTCGAGAGTTTACAGGGGTTGCTGAAGCCAGTTCTAGCGAATACGGCGTGGACAGTGCATAATAGCTGCACAATTTATCCGTACCAGATCATGGGGTGCCGGTTTTTTTTAAATTTGACTCGACCTGCGTTTTGGGTCGAAAATTTTGACTCGTAGACCCGGACAAATCCGATCGCAAGTGCCGAGTTCGAATCCCGGTGCTACATATAATTTATCTGTTAATACAGTACGATTACCCCGTCTACAAAAAAAATTGCTTTAAAAATAATACGAAATAAAAATTTTGGATTTATTTTCCAATTGCGATATTTTAAAGTCTGACTTCCAAAATGCATTCCATTCAGCATATTCGAGCAATGAAAAATAATTTTATCGCAAGAACTATTAATTTAAGTACTTACAGGACCAAAATGAGCCATTTGTGGTGACATAAGGGAGTGTATAGAAAATGGATGTTGAATACCAGTTGTGAATTCTGGCCGATATTGTCCAGCATCATGAATAATTTGGACTGTGCCACCCAGTGGTGGCTGAAAGTGGCTAAAGTGTCCATTTTGCATTTCTTCGTTTGACCCCCAATGGGCACCTTCGATTTGAACGACAGACTGAACAGGTTCAATGACTGTCAAATTCTGAAAGGCTTCATAAATGATGGCCCTGGTAAAAAATTATATGATGCGTTTTGACCAGTGAAACATCGATCAGTAGAAACTCAAAAAACAATAACCTCAATTATCTATTAAAAATAAAATAAATGTGGACTTGAAGGTGTCAAATTTCACTTTCAAATTTTTAGATTTTTTTATGATAAATATTAAACAGTATGAATCATACTTCTTAATGGTTCATATCCTTTTACCAACCGAACTCCATCTCAAAAAGGTTTACTATCTCTATAGCGCGTGTTCGAATCCCACTNATGTTGTCTTAGTGATTTTCTTGAGTATGATTATAGGCAAGGGTGCTTGATATTGGGACCGCTAAATTTGATCAGTGTGTAATCACTCAAACAATCACTAAGACAATCATTTAGACAACATTAGTTGGATTCGAACTCGCGTTATAGAGATATTAAACGTTTTTGAGATAAAGTTCGGTTGGTAAAAGAATATGGTGAGCCAACTTAATAGTAGTTTTTTATTAATCACTCAAATCGCCATAAATAGTATCGCAACATTTAAAAGAGAACAATAACCGTGGCAGATTTGACCATCGAGCTTTTAATAAGATATGTTTCATTTTCCTATCTTTCAAGGAACTTTCAACGGGTTATTCGAGTTTTATATTTTTCCGTTTTTTAATTTTTTTCAGTAAAAGTTAATTTTGGAAATACAAAGTTTTATTTCTTATCTTGAATTGCATTTTTTATGCAAAAATTTGATTAAAATTTGACACCAATAATCTCGCTGGCGATCACTTTTCATAAAAAATTGCTATAAAAATATGCTTTGCGGTTGAAATTAGCCACAAATGATTCTCTATCGGTTCATTTTAAAATAATTTGCTATACAAATTTATTTTCAGATTGAAACTAGACACCAAAAATCTTGATAGCGATCATATTTCAAAAATTTTGCATTTTAACTGAAAATTTAAATAAAATTTTTTAGATTTCTTACTGATTTGACATTTTAACAAAATCATCAAGAGAAAAACCGCTTTATGACGTTATCTTTAGTGAAAAAAACCGATTAAGGAAACGTTTGTCCACTTACCGGTCCGGTGTGTGTGGCGGCGTCGACATAATGGACATTATTGGGAATTAACTGAATAGAGCCGTTATGATGTGGTTCAGATTTAACGCTCGCTGTTACACCACCATTGTTTTGGGTACCATCGGTAATCGGAACAAGATGAATCGCATGACTGTTGTTTTCATTTGTATAACTAGGAATAAATGTCAAGGAGGAGACAAATTTACAATTAATATCCTACGATAAAAGCATTCTTTCACAAAAAATACGAGGCAGAAAAAAATTTAGCAAAAAATTAACTGATAAAGCATTTTCAAAAATAATATTTCCAAAAAAAAATATTTGGAATCAAACTAAATGGAAATTAACTTCATGATAAAAAATTTGAACTCAAAAAATATTCGCCAAAAAAAAGAAAAAAAAATATGTTTATCAAACTTTTTGAAATCTTGTAAAATCTGATTACTATGTCATATCCCTTTATCACTTTTTGGTTAGAATGCGTAGCCACAACGTTAAAATCACACGTTTAAAGGGGTAGTGGCTACGCATTCTAACCAAAAAGTGATAAAGGAATATATAAATTCTTAGAAAAAAAATATTTGAAGAAAAAAAATTTGTAAAAAACTGAAAAACAATCAATTTTAGTAAAAAATCTGAAAGAAGTATATTTTACAAAATTTTTGATGAACTGAGAAGAAATTAATTTTAGTAATTAATCTGAAAACATATGTTTTACAAATTTTTTGAAAAACTGAAAAGTATCAATTCAATTCAAAAAACTAAAGAAATATGTTTTATAAAATTTTTGAAAAACTAACAAAATCTGTTAAATTATAAAAATGTTCTTAATTTTCAAATAAAAAATATTGATACGAACATATTATCGGAAAAAACCAGAGAGTTGGACGAATCCAAGCTATAAGTGCCATTTGTGTGACAGTCACATTGAACTTTTTCACCTGAATTAGAGGCTAAATGAATCAAACTTTAGCATAAAAAGGCTAAAAACCGGTCAACTGAAATGAAAATACAATCGCATTCATGCTTACTTGTATCTTTCTAGTTTAAATGATTTGTATTTTCAGAAATAAAAGTCAAAATAAAATTGAAAAACTAATTTTTTGAGCATTTTATATACAGATTTTTTTCACAATTTTTTTAAATTTTGGCGGTATTTAATCGAAACAAATAACTATGTGAAGATTAACGGTGTGCTTATTTCTTTTTGCGCGGCACCATTTTATACACCATTTTCATTTTATGAACGTTTTTTTTGTTATTGCTCCAAACCATAAGAATATTTTCGACTTTCACATAAAAATCGCAAAATTCCATCAAAAATGTCAAAAGTAAAGCCAATATATTTTGATCCCATTGCTAACAAAATGACCTCGCTACCAGCGAGTCGTTAGTCTGCTTGAAGTATTTCTTTTTTCTTTAATGTTAAAACAAATTTGTAACTTTTGGTACCCTCTTCAAAAACGTCGAAAGTCTTTGTAACTTTTTTTTTCAATGAAAGATTCCCAAAAAGTCAATAGTTGTTAATAAATATGTAAATTGTAAGAAGGATTATTTGCACTTTTTTCTTCCGAAAAGGCTATCAAATAGAAGGCTTTTAATGGCTGATTATTGACATGAAAACTTTTTTAAGTGCCTAGTAACTCGTACACAGTTTTAGATTTTTTTCAAATTTATACGAAGTTAATTATGGAATTTTTCTTCTTTTTATTCACCTACTTTTTTGAGATGACAATTAATGTAACCTCTTAAAAATAACCGTCTGGACATACTTTGTATTCAGTCCTCGTGCGATTTTATTTGTGTTTGTTGAGTCAGGTTATATCTCTTGATTTGAAGGAAATACAAAACTGATTTTTGATTTATTCAACTTGCGAAGGCCTCTTTTTAAGAATAAGTGATAAATCTTGAAAATTTCAAAAAAAATAATAAAAATAAAAAGTATTTATAAGTGAATGGTAAAAAAATCTATTCTCTATATCCTATATTGAACGGAACTCCATCTTAAAAACGTTTTCAACGTCAGCACTTGGGATCGAATCCCAGTGAGGTCTTCTCTTTTTGATAGTGTAAGGAATATTAATAGAAAAAATATATCGATAACACATCTACTCGGTGATTCCAAAAATGTGCTCAAATATATTCTACGACCTTGAGATCAGGGGTCGGCAGAACTTGATCGGATCGAATCTACTTTTTTTCGATTCGATCCGATCAGGTTTTTGTTAACCTCTGATCCGATCAAGATAAAATTTAAATTGCGCATAATTTTCAAATCGAGCTCAAGGACGCCGCAAGTGGTTTGGAAATTCTTGTCATTCAAATTAAAGAAAGTTTAATGTTTATTGAATCTGGCATACTTTTTTTACGAATTCAAATTTCAAATTTGAAGACTCTACAACCTCCTGTAATTATACAAAAAAATAGCGCCAAAAAATTACAAAATTTACCAAAATCGCCCACGCTGATTGGTCATTTCTTCTTTTTCATTCACGACGGACCAATCATCGGCGCGCATTTTGTAACTAAAGGTGTTGATTTATAAGCTATTCTACTATCTAAGTATTTGCTATGTTTTACCTTGGACGATCTGATGGGTCATAATCTTGGCTTTCGCTTTTCAACTGGTTTCCTTCGCCATCCTTAAAAAAAAATAAGTTCATTTTCAGAGTAGGTCAATTTCAAGGATCATTTTTAAAGAAAACAGTTCTTATTTCAATTTTAAGGGTCATTTTTTGATATCTTAAAATTAATTTTACCTCGTCGTCGGTTTTGCCCTTTTCCGGTTTTTCGCATTTAAACCGTTTTTGTCGCCTGAGATAGCACCCATTTTCAAACATATTTCCAGCCTCGTCATGCAGAGCCCAGTAAGATCCTTTTCCGGGCTTGTCTGGACTTCTAGGAACTTTTACAAAACAATCGTTGAAAGACAAACTATGTCTGATAGAATTTTGCCATCTAAAACATAAAATGAGTTTTTAGTCAAAAAGGCCCAAATTGTGGCCAAAAAAATAGGTTAAGAATATTTACCTTTGCTGATTTTGTCTGTAATAAGGGAAAAGTTCCATGATCCAGTTGTAAATTTCAGCCAAGGTCATCATTTTATTTGGAGCTTGCTGAATTGCCATAGTGATCAATGAAATATATGAATATGGTGGCTTTTATGGATTGAAAATTTTTGCGAAATTTTTTTTGAGAGACTTTTGTCGTTTACAGTTTTTTTCTTATTTTTATTTACGGACTTTTTTAAAGATTCAAAATTTTTTAATCCAATTTCCTTTGCTTGGCTAACCCTATCTCGTTGATTTTGTAAATTTGATACTTGATTATTTTGAGATGTATACTGCATAGATAGTGTTGGGTTTGAGTCAAATTGTGGTGCTGGAATCATCGTTCCAGTATTATTCATACCATCATTAGAAGCTGGAGTAGACACAAAAACAGCTCCATGATTTCCCTGACTATAAAACAGATATTAAAAAAAGTATCTAAATTTTACAAATAAGTCTTTTGTAATAGCAATTTTTCGTAAAATAAGATATCATTACGTTTTTTATTTTTTCAGTGAAAATATTTGCGTGTTGAGTTGATTTGAGAAGAAAATTATGTTCCCAAAAATCAGCTGAAATTTATATCTATAGCCTATAGGAGATCACGTTAGAAAAAATTTCGACAACAAAATATTTTATTTTTAGCTGAAAATTTGTTGACATTTTTGTCGAAAAAAAGTTTCTAAAATATTTCAAAAATGTACAAGATTTTTATTTTCTGAGAACCAAACAGGTACATTTTAGAGATTTTTTAAGTCCCTTATTTCCTGATCATGTTGTTAATCACTAATAGCCTGATCATTTTATTAATCACCTATTTTCTCTATCGAATACAAATTTGCTTTAAAGGTCAATGAAAGGGCTAGTTTGGCACAAAATTTTTCGAACAAAATAAAATTTGGGACATCAAAACATGATTTTAAAGACAATGCGTATTTTGCCATAATAATTAATAAAACTGCTTACACTAACTACTCTCTCTATGAATAACCAAAGGATAATTTTGATGAGATTGCACATTATTCGTTTATAATAAAATGTATTATATATTATTCATAATAATTCAATCAGACAAGTATTTTTATGATATGTTCTAGGAAATCATGAATGAAAATAATCTTTCGAAAACATTTTTCAAAATTTCATCAGGAAAGTATTCAAAAACGCAAGACCGTTTTCAAGATTTCTTATCTATTGGCTTGGAATTTTGAAAATTGATTCGAGAATAATTTCAAGCCAAATGATAGACAAAAAAACCTGGGAAAATGCTAATTTTGGAAACACGGGACATAATTACTATCCAAAAAATTTTCTTAATCAATTTCAGCACAGAAATTAAAAGTGCTCCAAAAATAAAGAACATGTGAGCTGGTCGATTTTTTTCGTTCCTACCTTATTTTATGTGATGTATGATAAATAGTTATGAAAACTTACGTGGTACTGGTCGTAAAATGACTTGATGTTGCCAATTGGCCAGGTTGACTTGGTGCATAGGTAGTCTGATAAGGATGATACCTCGAACTCGAAATTGGAAGCATCTGAAATTTTCATTAAGAATTACTACAAAATATATTTCTTTTTTATTGCAGTTCAGAGAAAAATCGGATTGAAACACCGCCCGTCTCCCCTCTCCTTAATTAGCGGGATTTTGCTGACAAAACCTGCAGCGCTATAATTTAAATGCTCGACTAAATGGGTTCTACTGATCTGAGACGGATAACAAATATATCGTTTAATCAGAAATTTCATGATTTAGTGAATTCAAATATGAGCAGATTATAATATTGCAGATGTAAAAAAATTAAACGTGGATGATACCGATGAGAACATTACGGTTAGATTTTCCTATTCAATTAAAACGGAAGCCAAACTTTTTCGAATGAAATTTTCTTTAAAAAATTCATAAATAACCCTGTATTTGAATCAAGAAAATCAATTTTTAATGAAACGGATTACATAAATTCAAAAACAAAGTGAAAATTAAAATTGCAAACTTAATCAAGAATTTAGATCAAAGTTGATAGCCACTAATATATAAATTACCAGACAAAAAACCTAGAACTTTTTGAAAGTTTACGATTTTATAAAAAAATTCAAAATCATATTTTTTACATAATTATCGAGGGCCATGGACTGTAACTTCATTTATCATTATATCCTTAAAAATAAGGTTTTTTAATTTTTTTAATTTTCTTTATTTTTTAAAATTTTAAGTTTTTCGCGTATAAACGATTTTCATTGAGTCGATTCTTAGAAAAATCCGCCAAAAATCAACTATACGATGTTGTAAAGCGATTTCTAGAGAGTCCTTGGTGATCCTACTTCTAGCTACCTTAGGCATAAATTTCGGACAGTGAAATTTCTGTCACGTATAAATTTCAAGTTTTTAACGAGAAATATCCCAAAAATTTCGATCACCAGAGACTTTTAAAAAAAAACTCTGCGTACAGTGACGATTTTTTGCAAATTAATTTCGTAGATTATCCCTTTGGAGTTTCATCTCGACTTTTCAAAACGAAAGCCGCGGACAGCCTAGTATACAGGTTCAGTTTAGCATGCAATCTATAGCTGAGCATCTGAAGATTACACTTTGTTTTAAAATGTCTATTTACACGGTTCTGCTTGATTTAGTTTAAAATATTATTACATATTTAAATAAGTCATTTATATTTTTCTTAGTCAAACGGTGAAAGCCATCGTTTGACAAATATAAACACCCCCAAGTATATATAGTCAGAAATCTCACCCATCATAGGCACATATGCCCCGCGGCCCTAGAGAAGACTCGTTTGGGTGCAAGGTTGCACCAGTTGGTGAAGGGTCAATATTTCCTTACCGTTTTGTATTTTGCTTTCTCCTCTCTCGCTCTCTCTCCTCTCTATTTATTCCGCTTTTTCAAATTTAATCGATGACGAATATATGAAAACTCAAATAGAGAAACACACACGGGGTGGGGGAATAGTTGCGCAGTTTTGCCCTGGGTTAATTTTTTGCTAATTTTTTTGCACCAACCAAAAATTCACTTTTGAATTTCGACCTCCAACGACGAGAAAAAATGGCAACATAGCGCCGCGAGAGCCTTACATACAAAAATGAGCATAATTTTAAGCGCTATTATTTGCTATGTTACGGGCGCCGAGAGGCGAATTTCGCCCATTTTAGCCCCTTATTTGCCCAGGGTAAATATGCCATCAAACGGGGTCTCGTACAGGCCTTCATTTTCGTCAAAAAAAACGCGAGTGACAGTTATACGGCCTGGTTAATATCTAACTAAAAATAAAATAACGAACCATTTTTACTTCGATTTTCCTCGGGCGTTTCTTTCGAATTGGATTTTCCAAATTTTCTCTAAAAACAGGGATAGTCATTGTGTTCTATTTCCTATCAAGGTGGCGTTTTTCAGTTTTTTTTCTCGTTCTGTCTCCAAATTTCTCTATATCTTCTAAGGTTTTTGATGAAGCGCATTTCCGGACCCTACTCTTTCCGGGGCCATTTTTAGAGGGGACAAAGCAAAAAAGTGTAGAATGATTTAAAGTCATTTTGCCGTGACCCGCGCTTTTAACAACACCCCCCTAACTATGCTACTGATAATCTCGCCAAAATTATTATCATAAGCCCTAACCCCCGTAATACATATTTTTTTTGTCCTGTAGAGATTAGCCGAAGCCTCTTTTTCTGTTAATAAAAATTCTTGAGGCCAGAGCTAGCATTTTCAGCTCCCCGACTTGAGCAAATGTTTATGCTGAAGAAATATTTGAATTTTTTTTTCTTCACAAAATAAGCCAGTCGTAACTTTTTTTAAACAATTTTTATTCAAACAGAAAATTGATAATGAGCTGGTAACCGTTTTTATTAATTCCGGAACTAATCTCATCATCATATTCAAATAGTAAACATAAGGATCTGAGAGTTGAGAAAGTTTATTTTAACAAAGTTTGATACTTGATTTTTAGTCGTGAAGCTGTTAAATTTGTCTTTTTCAAGCTTGAAATGCAAAAACGAAACGTTGCAAATTTAATGAAAATTATCAAAAATTTTAAACAATGCAGCATTGTCAATGCTTCAACAAGGCAACATTAACAGTGGGGTCTAATCAGTGTTGTTACCCGGGATGGATTTTCAATCCCGATCCCGAGTTTTATTTTTACAATCTCGATCCCGGCCCGATCCCGAGTCTCATTTTTTACAATCTCGATCCCGGCCCGATCTCGCGTTCTATTTTTACAATCTCGATCCCGGCCCGATCCCGAGTCTCATTTTTTACAATCTCGATCCCGGCCCGATCCCGAGTCTCATTTTTTTCAATCCCGAGTGGTATTTTTTCCATCTCGATCCCGGCCAGATCCCGAGTCTCATTTTTTACAATCTCGATCCCGAGGCTGATTATTTTCAATCCCGATTTAAAACAGCTTTTCAACTTAGATCCTGATCCCGACCGAAGTCAAAATTTCATTACTGATCATGTCTCGATCTTGATTTCAGTTCAGAACACTGGCGCTAATTGTACATGAGTTTCTGCCCATAGTTTTCGGGAAGTTTTGTACTTTTTTGAAATTCATGAGTTCAATTTTTATTCTCGGACCATAATTTATGGCTAATAAAAATAAGTCTAAATCTTTACAAGTTTGTCGACAAATTTTAAACTTAAATCAAAAAATAACACTGATTTGTTGCTATAAAGGAAAAAATTTCCCGAAAGATTTTAGCTCAAAAGACGTTCTGGTAATTTTAGACCATTGGCCACCAAAAAGGCTCATTCAGGAAGTATTTCAAAAAATAATTCGTAGTATTTTTAAATAGCCATAGGTTTTTCGGACAATAACTAATTGTCAATAAAGCATTTTCGTAAAAAATCGGAAAATTTTCGAAAAAAATGAATATGTCAGAAAACAGATAATTTCAGAAGAAATTATTGAATTCTTAAAAAAAAATTAACAGAAATTAATCAGAAAACAGATATCCCTTTATTGCCCTCTGGCCTTTATTTGGGCCCTCAAAAAGTGGGGGGGCGAGAAAACACCGCGGCTTTCAAAAACGACTGAGCGGATTAGGTTCTTAGATAGCTCAAACTGAGCACAAATGTCTAGTGAATAATACGATATAAAAACTGGTCCAAATCAGACCATTGTTTCTATCTTTAAACAAAAACTAATATTAAAAAATTAATAATTAAAAAATCACAGTAATCTCATAAAACAATAAGAAACATTGGTCTGATTCGAACCAATTTTAATTTTTATATTTATTAGATAATTGTGCTCAGTTTGAGCTATCTACGAAGTAAATCGGATAGCTCGTTCTCAAACGTCGCGTCGTTTCCTCCCCCCCCCGCTTTTTGAGAGCCCAAATAAAGGCCAGAGGGCAATAAAGGGATATGTTTGAAAAAAAAATATCACAAAAAAAAATATTTTCAAAATTGTATTACAGTCCCTCCAGGGCTTTTGCCGACCTCCAAAAACTGAACCGTTCGAGAAGGTGTAAGAGTTAGAGCCTCTAGAGGAGCTCCAGATAGAGTTATTTTTCATTAATTTTTATAAAATTTCCAAAAATTCGTATTCATTACTTTCTCAAAAAAAGATTATTACTAATAATTGACAATTACAGTCTATAATTGACAGATTGGATTTTTGAAATACATAAGTACAAAAAAATTGAATTTGTTGAAGAGGTGCACCGGGGCGGAAATTATTTTGAATTAATCTCAATAAAGAATTTCCCAACCAACAAGCTTACAATAGTTATTACGAATATAAGCGTAAATGTTGGCGGTGCTATTGCATTGTTCAAACACATATATTTCCGGCTTTTTTAGTCTTAATAACTGCTTAATAAGCAAAACCAAATTATGAGTGAAAGCAAGCTGAAATCGTTTGGCTGAGTCATTTCCTTTATCAGGCGGTGTATACAAACTGATTTTCTCAAGTTTTTTTGAAATTCTCTCAAAAATTAAAAAATTTTATAGGCAAACATTTGGGACTTTTATTTTCTCTGACCACATGGTACTACCATGATGGTAGCCCAAAATAAAATTAACGTTTTTTTTGCTCTTGCCTTTTTTTTTATGTTTGAATTTAAGATCAGAAATTAAGATATTTTTAAAGGCCGAAAATACAAACAAAACCGGTATATTTAATGAAGCAAGCTTCAGAAATAATTTCATTTTTTTAAAAATACGTACTTCAACCTACGCTCAGAAAATGATTTTTAGTAGGCGTCCAAAAAAGCACTAAAAAGACTACTCCTCATTCATTCCCCATTTTTTTCTTGTTATTTGCAATTCCACTTCCATATGAATGCGCATCTCACAACTTGTTTTTCAAAATTTTTCCCCTAGTGGTCAAAACAGCTTATTTGGGTGCCTCACGCAAAAGCCTACTCCTCTTTGAAAATATATAGAAAGTTTCTAATTGGTACATTAAATTCACTGCAAAGCCTGGCTTATGGCAATAACACAGCTCTTTTTTTTAAATTTTCCCCCTAAAGTTGACAATCGTGTGATTTGATTGGTCACTATCTTTTCTGGCGTCACAGTTCTGACGCTGAGTAACTAAACATACTGAAGTATAATTTCAATATATTGGCAAGGCTTAATATTGAATGTTCTTTAAGGAAATTGACCAAATTTATCTGATCTCAAACGTTATCGATAAATTTTAGTTTACAATTTTGAATCCAAATTTTTTTAACAATTTTGAACTTTTATTGCTAGCAAAGTCCTTAAAATTAAATTTACAATCTTATAGAATTTATAATCGAAAGAGTTCAAATTATGGCAAATTCAAATTTTCAAACATTCTTTCTGACCACTAAAAAATTTGTTCTTTTTAAATTTTATTTTCATATCGTTTTTATTTAATTCCCCGTTAGAAACGGTAGTAAACTTCAAGATTTAAGTTCATTTAAAATTATTCAATTTTATATTTGATACAATCACAGAAACCGACCCAATGTGCGCCACGGCTTTAATTGAACTTGTTCGCCAGGGAGTTAACTCTTAGATCCTATGCATATTTATAAAGATCAAAATAGTTTAGCTTATTTATTCTCAAAGTTTTCAATGATCTATTTCTAAAAGTTTTTAGGTTGAAACCATTTCATCTAAATATTGATTTCAAACAAATAACGTAGGCCACTTCACCCTAAAAGTATATGTTTGATGATATTTTTTTTGTTTTCAGTAAGACTTTCAGATTTTGTAAATTAACAATATTTGGTAAGAGGAAGTTTAATACTGATTTTTTCATGTAGGAGTTACAAGTATACCCAAAAGTCTTGAAGGAGTTTGTAGGATCTCCAACTTATCTTTTTATACATAACAAACAACAGCATTATTAATACTTTACTGAGGTTATTAAGGTCAGTTGACTTCTTTAAATTTATGAAAAAAAGTGGATACAATTTTCCAAAATTTTCAAAGTAATTTCACATCTGATAATGTGATTTTGCTTACCAATTTTCAAAAATACAAATATGCATACTGTGTTTATGACTAAACCGACCGAGGAAAGTTCAAAAATGGTTTCAAAGAAATTCTACAACTTTTGGAAAAAGCAGAATTCAAATTTCGTAATTTTTTTCAAATCGAGCTCAGGAGCGCTCTTAGCGAAAATTGAAAAAAATCGTCGATAGCGATAGCCAAATCACTATCGATCAAATTCGTAAAAAAGACAATTCTAGTGCTAAAATCACTTCCACGTACTTTTTTTGGGGGAAAATGGCGGTCTGTAATACTATATGAATAAAATAGTTTGAAACGCCTAGAATTCAGGTGTGCTCTAATTGGTTCAAATAAATAAAATTCAGAGCTTTGAGGCCTGTTCATTGGTCCAAACGCAAGTCCCCTATTTTTGGCGTTTCAAACTATTTGTATCATATATTATATCCTGTTTCAACACGTTTGAATCAAAAACGATTTTGTATGGTACAATACGTAGTTGTACAAATTGTACAATACGCAATCGTTTTTGATTCAAACGTGTTGAAACAGGATATAGAAAATATGCATAATTAAAATATGGATATTCGAACCCTAGGCCGCTATTGACTTATTTTTCATCAATTTTAAATTTTGACTGGAGGCGCTTTTGCACGATTTAAAAAAAATGATTTTTGGCTTTCCCGAGGGCGTAGAAAGTTTTTGAACAATTTTTGAAATATCTGTTGACAAAGTCTGCATATCCTGCATAATCCTTTCACCAACGGAACTCCACCTCAAAAACGTTTACTATCTCTAGCTCCTGTTCGAATCCCACTAATGTTGTCTCAGTGATTGTCTTGAGTATGATTATAGGCAAGGGTAATTGGTATTTGGACCGCTAAATTTGATCGGTGTGTAATCACTAAAGCAATCACTAAGACAATCACTTAGACAATATTAGTGGGATTCGAACTCGCGCTATCGAGATAGTAAACGTTTTTGAGATGGAGTTCCGTTGGTTAAAGCATATAAATCCTGCATATCTTGCAAATATATTTAAAATGTAATCAATATTACAATATAAATAACAGATAATATTCTTTGTATGTTATTTTTTTATTTCTTTTGAAAGTCCCAAAACCGCTAATTTATTTCGGCTGCATGCATAAAGGGTAAACTGGTGAACAGAATTGTTTTTTCAACAATTAATAAGTTTTGATTGAGTTGACGCTCAAAACGAAATTTTCGTCAAAGTTTTTGTCAGCGATGAGAATCGACATTTCGTGGATATCAGCCAAATTCATTTCTGGCCCTTCTGGATATTGCCCCATTACAGTATATCGAAATTCAGAAAATGGCATTTTTATTGTTTGCCATACATTATTTGCCAAAAATGTAGTTTCGTAGCCAGATACTCCCCAAGGATTATTTGTTTCCGGGATAACAGTAAGTTTGAAAACTCTGCCAGAACCCTAATAAATTTGTTGTTAATTTGAAATTGGTTAGTTTATGCACACAGGCATTAAATCAAAAACTAAGTTTTTTTTTTAAATAATAGCATGTTTCAAGCCTAAAATTTGACAAAAACTTCAGTTTTTTACAATTTTCGAATTTTTTCACGTCCTAGCGCGACTATAGTTGGTTGAAATTAAAACCAATCAAAATGTTACTGATCAACTTTTGCCTTTTTTCATCATTTAAAAACGAATAAAACATAAAAATGACCAGAATATATGCTATTTTGGATAGCATAAACAAATTTAAAGAAAAAATCCAGATTTTTTTATGTTAAAATTTTCATTTTTGAAAAAAATTAAGCTGTAGAAATACCTTAATTGTCAATTCGATTCCGGTTTTGCTTTCAAGACTTCCTTTTTCGAATTTGGTTCGGATTGATGAAAAACCACCCCTGTTGTCTGATTTCAAAAGACCGAAAAAGAAAAGGGTTCCCTCAGACATAAAAGCATCACCATCGCTGATACCACCCATAACATTATCGTTAACTGATCGCCATTCTGTGGGTACAAAACTAAAATACAAAATTAATCAAACATTTTCAGTGGAATAATACACGTGAGGTCACAATCGTCCGAAATTGCGTGGGCGTGGTGATTCAGACGCATTTCAAGCTTTTACTTCAAATCGACCAATTATTAAGAAGGTAGTTAATCCTGTTAACCCTTGGAGCCTCCAAGTTAGAGGCTCTTTGAGCGCTTATTACGGGAAAAATAAAAGTGCTTGCAACTTTATTGCTTTCTAGTCCTCAAGATTAAGGAAAGACTTAAACTTTAATAGTATGTAATTCACATTTTAACTTTATTAACCCTAAAGAAAAGTGACATTTACAAATTGTGCTTCAACCTACACAATTTTATTGTGAGAAAATGGGAGACGTCAGAACAAAAATGAATGAGGGAAAAGATTAAGAATTTGATTTTCTAAAAAGTGAGTTCCTTAGAAATAACCTGCAATTTTCGGTCTTTTATCAACAGGCGTTTTCCGAAAAAAACCTAACCTACGCAATTTATTGAATTCACTTTTAAAGAAATAAAATTTACTCAGAGCCGTCAGGACAAAAATTGAAAGTGCAGCAGTTTCAGAAAAATTTTTCCTAAAAATTGAATCATTCAGAAGCAACCTGCAATTTCTGGTATTTAATCTACAGGTGTTTTTGGAAATAGTCCGGAGCCTCCAAGGGTTAAACCTGATTTCTAACAATTTAAACTATATTTAACTTGCTGAAAATATGTCCAACTCGAATACAGACAAAGTATATCGATACCTTAAGCTTTTAAGACCTCTTGTAAGATATTTTCAATTCCTTTATCTTAACCTACGCATTTAAAAAAGGTCCCAAAATTATAAAAAATAGATCCTAGGCTAAATCAATATATATGCAATTGGCAGGATTTATACCTAGTTATTTGTCGCTAGACAACGACGTCAAAAAGTGCTGCAGTTTTTTCGAAAAAAAAATGATTTAGAGACCCTCGGGGAAAATACATGTATGCAGATTGCGGCCTAACCCGCCTAAATATGTAGATTGCCGCCTAAACCGTTAATATAATTATAATAGAACATAGATTTTATCATAGCTAAAAGCGAGAGGAAAACTTTGTTTAGCTTTTTTTGCAATTTTTGCCTTAATTTTGATTAAAAATACCTATTTTCTCCGATGCTGACACCACCCATAACATTATCGTTGACATTTCGCCATTCTGCTCCAGCTAAATCTGCGGCAAAAGCACCTCCTAATAAATTCAAAAGTAACATTTTTTCAACGTGGTTAGTCAAAATTAATGATTGTGTATAAGTGGGGAAAGACCTGAGTTTATATAATATTTTAAACCTACCTAGTCTGTGCTACCAACGCATTTTTCGAAGGAAGTGATCACGAATTACGTAAGAACAATCACTCTGGAACATTTTTTTTGTTTATAAACAAAACTTTTAAGGAGGTTGTAGGGCCCTAGAACGAGGGAACATTAATCCGCCTAATCTTTTTTGTTTAAATTGTCGTTTTGGTAGGTACAAATCCCTGTTTTTTTTGGCTGGATAGAATGTTTAAAAGTCAAACTAACTGACTGTTTCGATACTAAATGTATGTTTTTTATAAATTACTTTTGAAGAAAAAAAAATATAAAAACCTAGCTTGACTGTGATCGGTTGAAATTAAAACAAATCAAAATTGCTTATTTCTGCTAAGTTTTAGTGTATTTTAAAATGCGTATTGTAAATATACTAATAAGTACATATATAATTATCATTTTTTGCCTTTTTTAGCTGCCTATTTGGTGCTACCAGCGCATTACAAAGGAAATGATCGAGTATTACGTAAGAACCTTCAATCTGGAATTTTTTTTGTTTATTAACAAAAATTTTAAAGAGGTTGTAAGAGTCAGCATGAAAACCAAACAAATAAGTCAAAAATTAAAAAAAAATACGAGAAGTAGCACTTATTAGTAATAATTTTATTTTTGGATGAAATTTGTCTTGTCCGATATTCCATATTTCCACATTATGACCATAATTATAAATTTCTTCTCAAAATTTGGAATTGCAATTTTCACTCCAAGGAAAATCTAGAAAAACATTTTCTAACACACAAAAATTTTCAAATACTGTACAAAAACATGTTATAAGATGTTAGTAAAAAAAAATTATATAACTATTATTTCTTATGGAATAATTTATGAAAAAAAAGTCCCAGTGGACACTATCTTAGCCAGCGATATTTCCTCATACATTTTTAAAATAAACCAGGATTTACGACCAATTCCTACAACCTCCTTAACTAAAACATAACATAATGTCTTCATGGGAGGCTCTCCTAAGTTATACGGTAAAAGTTATAAAATTTTGCGTAAGTAATGAAAAATATTGCATTATTTGAGATGAATCATTTTGGAAAAATATCTGATGTTAATCTAGAGTAGAATTTTAAGTTGAATCCGAAAATAATACTTTCGATAAAAATTCCGATATGCAAATATCTTAATATTGAAAAGAAAACTTTGACCTCTCGAAACAGCGCCAATAAGTGGTTTGACCAAAAAATATTTTCAGCGAATATTCTCAGCGTCAAAAACTACACTTGATCCTTAATTTTCAGATTCATAGGACTCTTTTGTCGGGTAGTTGATTTTTTGCGCGTTAACCCTAGAGATGATTCATTTCCTTCACATTAGTTACCTTGCAGAAATTTCGTTATTTCCAAATTTTGAGGTATAACATATATATACCGTATAAGGCGATGAATCATCTCAAATTGTGTTGCAATATTTTTGATAACGAAAACGAAATTAGTCGAACCTAACAAAAATGATGGAAATCAAATATACCATAAAGACGATTTGAAATGAGAAATTTTGAAAGTCAAAAATGGGTACTGATATTATTCGCTTATCTTGTAGAGAATTTTTTCGTGGTCATATTAAGACGATGGTTTTTTTTGAATTTTGAGATTTTTTTAAATCGGTTAAAAAATGCAAAAAATGACTTATTAGTGCGCGGGTTCTCACGGGAGTTAAATGGCGGTAACAAAAATTAAATAAATTGACTCAAAAAAGAAGGGTTGTCTCGAGGGGTTGTCAAAAACTGATGGAAAAATGTTTTCGAATTTTCAGTAAGAACGCAAAGATCGAAGTGCCACCAAAACAAAAAACAAAATGTAAATCACGATGTCAATTATTTCTCTTATTTTAAAACTATCTCTAAATTAAGTTTATCTTAACTTATTGTACACTCACTGTACCCTTATCTGTACTCTCAGCTTGGTTAAAAATCTTACGTATAAGGTTAAATGGATCTCCACCCCGAATGCAAACCGAAAGCCAATTCAAATAATGCAAAATGCGGGGAGATTATTGGCCGAAGTGATTTCTCTGTCGCTTTAGTAAATAATTTCACCCAATCAGCCGACTGCATCATTGCCACCAGATTAAGCAATATTAGAATCGGGCTGCCCCTCTACGTTCGGGTGGTGATCCATATAGGCGTTTAAGGGTATGGTGGTTCCTACATTTTCTGCAGTTGAATATGTTCAAAAAAATGCAACCAAATCAATCGTTTACAATGTTTTAAAAGCGCACAAAATAACCTAAATAAAAACAAAACAAAAATTCCGAAATTTTTGAGTTTTTCGATTTTTTTCTAAGTATTTTTTTTCAAAAATTAACTACAAATAACGGATGTATCAATTTAACCACTAAAACTCAAAAATTTCGGCTTGACGTAAGCAACTTTCTCTTCAGTTGGTTCTCTTCAGCTTTCTTTTGAGCCTACTTTCGAAAAAATTGAAGCACATTTTTTCGGAAATTCTTTCGCGTGACCTTGAAAATTCATATTTTTGTTTGGGGCCGAAATTTGACAAAAACCCACTTACAAAGTTTCTGTTTGTTTTAGAGCTAGCTTTTGCAAAAATTTGAGTAAATTTTGAAATGTAACCATAGGAGGAGTAGGAATTTCCGATGAAAAAGTCCAAAAACCGGTATTTGGACCGGTTTTTTTCGTATTCTAGAATAACATATAGCACTTATCAACAAAAGCTCACCTACAAAGTTTTGTATACCTAATTATACAGGTTATGTTAAAATTTAGGTTCATTCAAAATATAACCTCAGAGGAGTAGGAACTTTCAGTTTTGGCTTAGGTGGCTCTTGTGCCGCTTATGTTTGAAGGAGTGTGGTCATACAAAAAAGTTTTGGCATATTTTTTTCGCAAGATTGAAGGGCTAGTTCTACCAAACTGGCTAATCTGAATTATATCCTCGAGGCTCTTTCGGCTAATATTTTATCGAGAGATAATGTTCAAATTAGGAACCACCATACCCTTAAGCATTTTAATCTCGGCCAAAATCGTACAAATGAGGGTGCGTACCGATAAGGTTGCGGTTAGTGTATAAAAATTTTAACAATCAAGGCTCTGAGAACAAAACGTAATCCCAATTTTTTGTACTCTGAACACTGATTGTGAAAACTTCCAAAATCTGAATTGACTACGACCAAACCTGCTATGGTCGAAAGAAATGGAAAAATAAATTTCATGGTTTTTTAATTGTTCTTTACTGAGAATTTGTTCAAGGCACAAAATTATTTATACCCTTGGTGTGTAACTAGGGTAGCCGCCGGGAATTTTTAGAGCTTTTGAATTTTTATCAAATAAGATTCACCAGAAACCCTAGTTCTTTGACCAGTGGGCCAATGGCAGTGGCCCATTTTTATTGAAACAGGTGGGTCAATATCGCCGGAAGTTTTTTTCTAAAAAAATCAGCGATATAAGGCACTTTCGGCGATATGGGCACTGGCAGGAATATAGCTTAAAATTGTGAAATTGCGAAGATTTATTTCGGCGATATTGGCAAATTCGGCGATATGCCCCCCCTGAAGTATACTTAACTTGACCTAAAAAAATTAAAATTAATGTTGGAAAATTTTCAAAATAGACTCCAAATGGCCTAAACAGGCCCCTGAAACTAATTTTAAAACGTCTCGATGAACGTCACTTTATGTCATTTGTTTTCAAGTTAGAAAATTTTCGATCTTTTTGAAAACCCTATTTATTACGCAAGAAACTATAATGACCATTTAAAATATACTCGATCTCCCTGAGAATTATTTTGGTGTGTCATTCAGATACTATAATTGCAGTAATAAGCGATCAGAACACATGATTTATGCGATTTTTATCGTCAGTATTTCTAGGAATTATGGTTGTTGAAATTTATTTTTGACAATAGAAAATGAGGAATTTTAAAAGTCAAAAACCGGGTATCGATTTTATTAACCCATCTTGTAGAAATTTTTTTTTTAATTTTTTTAAGGAATTTTTTTTAAGAAATTTAATTTATTAAAGAAAGAGACAGCTGAAAATTTACTAACACGAAATTTTGAACCAGTTTAATTTTATAGTGTTAAATATACTATGATACTGGAATGGTACAAAAGTTCGTTTCTACAGGCCAGTGGGCATATCGATTACGATCCCCGAGTCCAAAAAAATCCGTACATAAATCCGTATATAAAAAATGGGACTCGGGGATCGTAATCGATTTAGATTATGTAAAGTGAAATGGAGAGGATTCGTCGTATGCATATTTTCATCTGATATCGGACCATTTGCATACTTTTCCATATTTTCTCGAGTCCAAAATTACACATCTTTCATCATTTTCAAAAAGTGACCATGAATATGTGTAAGCTAGAATCGGAAATTTCATAGTAAGATTTTTGAAAATTTAAAGAATCGGTAGTTTTTGCAATTAAAT
>SCLH01000095.1:331884-348177 GCA_004367855.1 Oikopleura vanhoeffeni | reverse complement strand
TTTCAGAGTTAAAAATACTCAAAAACTCTTACTTTTAATCTGCGCTAGACATTGCTCTTGAACTTCGACGCCGAAGTTATTTCCATCTTCTACTTTTGGAATTAACAAAATGATCCAATTTCTGAGCAAAACACAAGTGTCGTACAAAGCAAGAATAACTGGTTTCACCATTTGAGCCAATTCATAGTTTTTCTCATTTATCCCAATTACCGGTACTTCTTGCTCTTCTGCCATTTTCTCCGAAGATTTCGTGTTAGTGGCATCAACTGCACTATCTAGAAATAAAAATATGTTATATATTTTTCAATAATTTAAATATATAAAGTTTTTGAGTGTATGGTCGAAAAATTATAATATTTAGTTATAATAGCATTTTGTGGCGCTAGAACGCAATTTTGCTGCCAGAGAGCATTGATTTTAAATTCGTTGGCGCCAAAGAGCAACCCTTTCAATTTATTGATGCTTGAAATCAACTTTTTTTAATCAGTACGCGCTAGAGGGCTATGTTTGTACCTGTGAGTTTCAGTTCGATTGATAAATTGGAATCTTTTGATTCTAAAGTGAGCCCATCACTTTTCTTCCCAACATTTCTTTTTCGCTTGCCGAGTGAGAGTTTAGAATTTTTAGCAGAAATGGTTGGCGCCTCGTTGTCATCCTGAAACGAATATCATAAAATATAAAAAGTGATCATTTTTTTCAAAAATAGGCTTTTTAATTGAAAATTACACACTCTTACTCGTAGTCTTGTACGGTACAAGTTGTCACTTAAAACGTACCAAAGATATCACGTTAACTTCGCCTGAAATAGCAATTGTTAGGGAAAAAAGTGGCCAAAAAAGTATTGATTTCAAAAAAATTGTAACTTTATGCGGTTCGTTCAACATTCCATGGACCAAAAGAAAAACTCATAAAATTTGTTATCGATGGTCTAAAAGACAATCTTTATAAATATGGGTAGAGTTCGTATCGAAGTAAGGTCTTTATTTCTATTTTTTGATAATTTAATCGTAGTTATGGAGTTCCTCATTGTTAAATTTGCTACATTATTGTTTGAAATTTTTTGAAAAACATTGAAAGGAAATAGAGAGAAAGTTATAAAAATTATTTTATTTTTTTTATAAAGTCCTAAATTTATCGGACTTGAAATACAATTGAACACGAATGAGATAAAATTAAAATCTGGTGTTTATGTTTTCAAACTTAAAATTCCCCGCTAAATTCTCCCGAAAAAAATTTTAGTTTTTAAATTCTACCAAAGAATTTCGATTATGATTTTAGTTTTATTCATTCGTTTAAGATTTCAAATTTTGGCTCGTCTTAAACATAGGTAATACCTAGTAGGTGTGAGTTAAAAAATAAGTTTTACCTGAGTTTCCTCTTTTGAAACTGCAGCAGCACCACCACCAAATAGCATTTTTAGCGCTTGTTCCATGTCCATTTCTTTACCCTGAGAAGCCTTGTTCATTTCTTCGATTTTTGACTCGAATTCTCCAATTGTTTCAATGCAATATTGTCGTACCTCGACTTGATAACTAAAATATAGTTAGAATAGCTGGTAAGAAAAATTGTATCGTGATTTTCATCACCCGAGAGCAATTTTAAAATATGTTAAATTTCAGCTTGTTTTAACTCGCAAATGCTTCAAAACATTTGCATGCTTCAAAATATTCCTAAAAATTTATTTAGGATTGTGCAAAAACCACGAACTATAGGAATATTGTTTTCTGATTATTTTTTTTTGGTTTCACTCGGCTAAATAACCAGAAAATTTATTTTTTACAACAATTGAGAATTTTTGTTTTTATCATTTTTCGGGTTGGCAGTAAAATGCCAAAATAGTAAAAGGCCAAAAAATCGAAATTTTATATGTTTCTCGCAGTGAAGTATTTTTTAAGGAAAGATATGATATTGATGTAAATTTGAGCGAAATTTAGAACAAGAACGTAATTTTTTTTGATGAAAATTTGTCGAGAAAATCGACAAAACGAATATTTTTCCTGAAAAAGGCCAATTTCAAAATAAGTAATTCTGAAATTTGTTTTTCCATTTAAAAAATATCGTAAGAAACGCAAAATTTGATTGCAAACAAGAATATCAGCATTTTTTCCAAAAACAATGGTGCTTTATATTCAAAAAATTGAATTTTTCGATTTTTGGCCTTTTACTGCCAATCCCATTTTTTGAGAGAGCTTGACCAAAAATTGAAAATATGATAACACCAATTTCAAATGGTGTTCAACTGGTGAAAATTGCATCACATTTTTATGCAGCATGTGAAAGTATTTCGCTGGTGAATAACGAAAATCAAGCTCTCATAAAAAAGCGCCAAATTTCATTGGCGGTGAACAATTAAACTACTATTTTGTGTTCAATCGAACCAAAAATATTGCTAACTATTTCGAAAAACTTGTCATGAAATAAATAGAAGCCATTTTGAATTGCTTGCATATATTTCAAGAATTTAGCACCCACATATCGAAGATTATACTTTGACGTTCGTTTGAATCGTGACGTCATAATTTTAGTTTCTCCATCAAATTTTGACAATCAAGACTGAAGTTTCATGAAAATTACGATGTTCTTAAAATTAATCAGCTTATTCTCTTTAAAACTATAAGATCAAAACGGTCAAAGCTTTATTTACAGACACTATTTTCACAAAATGAGAGAAATTATGACGTCACAGCTCTAACTAACGCCTTCAGTATACTTAAGTATAATCTTCGATATTGGATTAAGTACAACGAAACACTTTTGGTATTGACGCCATTTGAAACAATCGGGAATTGCATCAAAAGTCGTAAATAAAAAAATAATGCTAAATCTATGATATTTTTAGATTTTATTCCAAGTTTGATGAAAAACTAGTGATTTTTAAGTACTTGTGCAAAAATGAACTAATAAGCTAACTGCCCGTTCGAGTTAAATATCCCCCTTTCACACTATCCGGAATATCCCGGCCCTACTACTAAAAACACACTACGTTTACCTATAGCAGGGCCGGGATATTCCGGATAGTGTGAAAGGGGTATCCTTTTCCCAACGAAACTCCATCTCAAAAACGTTTACTATCTCTATAGCGCGTGTTCGAATCCACTGACGTTGGCTGAGTGATTGCATTGAGTGATTACACACCGATAAAATTTAGCGGTCTCAATATCAAGCACTCTTGCCTACAATTATACTCAAAGCATCAGTAAGACAACATTAGTGGGATTCGAACACGCGCTATAGAGATAGTTAACGTTTTTGAGATGGAGTTCCGTTGGGAAAAGGATTAGCGTAAAAATATTTCATACGTACCTTGAATTGTATTTTATCTCCACGAATCATTTCTTCAAGATAATCAAGCTGATCTGGGATAGTGGTGCTAAGGGACACCTCAGCTTTTTTGTGCAACTTTTCCCTGAAGGATTCGACAATAGGGACACATTTCGAACTCAAATTTAATAAACTGTTTCGTTGATGAGCCATTTTGATTTTTTGTATATTTGGTGTAAGACCGGTCGCGAAACTGGTCGAACGAGAACTGATGTCGCAAATGAAAAAGTTTGTCTCAAGATAAAACAAAGCATATACTAGAATGTTTTTATTTATAAAATTCCACAGACGGTTTTTTTTGTTTAGGAATTCCTAAAGTTAAAAACGAGTTACAGGGGGGGGGGGCAATATCGCCGAAAGTTTTTTGGCAAAAAATTTCGCGATATGGGAACAAAAATAAATTATTTTGTTAAAAAAATGAGAAAACGCGTAGGGGTTCAAAATGACGTCATTTGTCAATAAAATTTTTAATTTTATAAGGTGTTTTACAATAGATTCAAATGAAGTGAACTTCACCAAAATGCGTAGAATTTATAACTCCGCAAAACGCAATCAAATACAAGTTGAAACGAAGGGAATTTGGGAAATTCAATCTTGAAAATGACGTCATTTGTGACGCCTACGAAGTAATTTTGTCATAGAAATCTCAAAAAAATCGTCGATTTCGGCAAATTCGGTGATATTGGCACAGGAATTATTTTAGCTAAAAATCGTTAAATTTGTGTCCTAAAAATTCAAAAAAGTTGTAAAATAATAAAAAATATTTTTAAGCTATGGGGGTAGGTGTCGCCTTTTTGGTACCTTTCAATCACGCCTCAGAACAGTTCTAGGGCAGTTGTAAAAATCTGAGATACTCGTTTGTGAATCTAGCCTTCGTCTAACGATTACACATCGCAAAGTCAACCTTGTTACATCACACCACCAGGTGGTGAGTCTATTCTAGAGCACTAAACGTTTTTTTTTTAAATCTATCTTCTTTTAGACCCCACATACAAAGCGTCTCAAAATTTACACAAAGTAGCGAATAAAATAGAACAAAAAGTGATGAGAAGAATTTTTTCGATTTTTGATTTTCTCACTTAAACGCCGATTTTGGCCCAGTTTTTCGACTTCAAACTCTATTTCTTTTTAGACGATTGTTAAGAATGAAGCCATTTTTTCGACTAAGGTAGATAAATATAATGCGGTAAAAGTGATGAGAAGGATTTTTTTGAATAAAATTCTAGAATTCTAGAAAATTGAATGAAAGTTAACCGGAAATGAAAAGTTCGAAAAAAAATTCGTCTGATCGAAACAAAAGTACCACCAAATTGAAGCTGAGATTTCACTGATCAAAAAGTTGGATTACAGCTAATCAAAATTTTCAAACAATAAGCGTCAAATTCGATAATTAGGTTTAACATTTTGGCTTAAAATAATTGAAATTTCTAGAATTTCGATTAAGACATTTCCGATAATTTAAATGTCATGCATCGTTTCGTGGGTTTATTCCCCAATAAAAATGTTCATATCATGGTGGAATACCGGTTTAATGTGGGTAAAAGCAAAAAAATATTCGAATTTTGAAAATTCTAGATTTGTTCTAGATTGTTTTGAAAAAAATAATTGCCAAATGAGATTCCTTGGGTCAACTTATGCCATAAAACGATATTAATGTATCATAAATTAATTCTATAAGGGCTACAAAAAAACGACACCCTTACCCCCTTAACTTAAGTATGGCTAATAAGTTATTTAGTAATAACTCGATCAGATAAGTCCTTTTCAATAGCGAAATGTGAATGGTTTGGAACACCCTATCTTCACTAGAGTTAGTTTGCTCGGAAAAAGATACATCTGGGCCCAACAAATTAAGTAAGTGTTATACAATGCTGTTGAGGGTGTCTTGGGCTTCTAATAAATGAGGTCTTTCTCACGTAGGTTATCTATCCACCCAATGACCTGCGTCTGATTTTTTTAGGCTTTTGGTGAAGTTAAAAAAGCATGCCTTTTGACTTAATTTTATTGTCGTTAATTTACTTAGATTTTTTGCACCATAATTGACCATTAGAAATCAAATGTCATTTTTAGATGCGTTTTTACTTACATTGTATTACTTACATGTATTTAATTTAATTTTTAAAAAAGATTTTAATTCATAATAAGACGTCATAATCTAAATAATAACTATCTCATCTATCTATTGTACACAAATGTTCCAACTGCCTTGTAGTTAAACATTTGGGAAAATGTGGGATGAAACCTATACGGTATAGGCTTATACGTGTGATTATAATTTGTCTCATTTTAAAGAGAGATATCTGGATTGAGTTTGACTTGAAAAAGTATGTTGAAAATATTGTTCAGTTGATTAAATGAGTAACAAAAAGATACTGTTACACTATCAAATTATCAGGGTCCCTGATTCAGGGATCTGGATGGATATTCAAAAATTAAATCTTGCAAATAGTATAACAAAGTTATATATCGAAATATCTAAAAATGTCGTTAATTCAAAGGTACGTTTTGTTCGATTTCAGAGACGCAGATATAATGAAGTTGCTCAAATAAAAAATCGATATTTTCATTGTTTCACACTTGAATTCATTTTATGGAATATCCCGTCAATATAAAAATACTCATTTTTCAGATGAATGTTATTCATCAACATACAACAGGAATCAGGGATGAACAGTGTTCATTGAACCCCCAATTTTATCTGATCAATGATTTTAAAGTCTTTTCAACTTTGCTTTCCTTAAAAAAAAGTTTCGTTTAATGGGTGTGGGCCACAGTGTGGCTTTATCACAATAAGCTATAATAATGATTTAAATCATAAAAGTTGCTCTGGAAACTAGTGGAATAACCCAGGGTTATTGAACCCTAAATATGTATAGCCTATACAGTATAGGCATCACCAAAAGCTTTCTTGTACTTCACTTTCTAATGACAGTATAAGCAACCATGAGTTAATAATGTTCACATGAGGCCGCTAGATGGTCATTTTACATTTGTTCTCTTATGCGTTTTGAAATTTTTTTTATTAAGCTATAGCCAAACATTTGATTGAATTCGAAGTGTATTTAAAGGAGATCAAATTTTTAGAGTCATTCAATTTAAGGTGTCATTTAGCAACCGTTGGTGGACGAACTTAAGGGGGTTGTGGGTGTAAAGAAATGCATGGGTGAACAAAATAGTTTATATATCTCTAGAACCCGTCAATAACAATAATTGTTCTTAAAAGTAATGAAAAAATAGTTGGTAGTATGAATGAGATGTATGATTGGTTCAAAATAATGAAATAGGTTTGATTGGTTTGGAGCTTTCAGCGTGGGCGTTCTTCCGTCTTCTGCTGCTCGAAACTTGATGGGAAATTATACACAAATAAATTCTTTGTTTAACGTTTAAACAAAACAGAGAATATTTTTTTCAACTACTTTCGTGGAATGTATGGCAACATTTCATACGATTCTTAATATTCTGTTTTATTCAATTTTTGAACAAAATTGCCGAGATTAATCAGATTTTAAAGAGAATTTCCTGAATTTATTTTTACCGTTAAAAAATCGAAGGAGATTTTTTTTTAACCGGAGCTCCCTGTCATTATTTGAAGACGTTCGTATTTCACGAAACATCTTTGTTTTGATTAAATTTAAAAGCAAAATTGACCGAGAATTAACCAATTTTTGTAAATTGAGAACATTTTTTAACCGGTTTTTTCAGTACGGCACTGGTGAGCCACCTTCACCAAGAATCAAAAAAATTTACTTGCAGTTGATAGAGAAGGTTTTAGTCTCCCAGTATTTTTTTTCTCATTTATCTTTTAGCTGCCCGTTATCGACCCTTCCAGTCCAGCTGGAGGAGAGGGCTATTTTCCCAGCAATTCCAACATTCTACACCCACAACCCCTTAAGGGGTAGGTGTCGTAATCTGGTACCTTTCAATCTCGCCTCAGAATAATTCTAGGGCAAGTTGTTGATATGGGGCATATATACAAAGCATCTAAAATTCACACAGAAGTATCGGATAAAGAGTACAACAATATGATCGTTCTGAATTTTTTCGAATTTCGATCTGTATTTTCTGAAGCTGGGGCGGTCAATTGGTTGATGAAATAATCTACGTAAAAAAAGCTTCTTTTTTTAAAAACTAGTTCACTCAACTGCATTGTATGATTTTTTTAGCAGAATAGCTTGAAACTGATTTAGAGCAGCCCAATTCAGGAAATTTGCCAACCCTTGGGTCGTGTTAACTCTTACTTAGTCTACAATCTAGATGATGTACATAAAGTGCTATAAACTGGTGTTTCATGAAGATTATCGAAAAAAAAGATCCAAACGAAATTAAGATTATTTTTCTTCATAATTTGAAACGTAATAAGCTCCCTTGCCTCAAAAGCAGTGCAAAAATGAAAAAAATATTAATTCATCCTTCATTTTTTCGGAAATAATTTATCGAAAAGTTAGAAGAATTTCTTATTATTTTAGTTTCAGAGAAATCACTTGTGAACTTATATATCTTTTTCATAAATACAATTGTAAGACCTTGGGTATTTTCTCCCGTTTTTTATTTGAAGAAAAAAATTCTTCCGTTTTTTATACTAACAATTCCTACTACACAAGTGTTTTCAATCGAACATTGTGAAATTCATTTGTAAATAAAAAACTTAAGCTAATTTTCATCATTCAAAATAACATTAAAAAAACAAGGGAGAACGGAGAAGCACAATATTATTTTTCGACCGTTTTTCGTTTGACGGAATCTCGTCACGGGAGAAAGAAATATTGGCGAGATTTAAGTTTAAACTAAGCTAAAAAGCAAAGTGAAAAAGTAATAAATAAGGCTTTTGTATGCTTCGAGAATGGTACATCTTATTCAGAAATCTAAAAGTATTCTCAGGGTCATACAGTTGATCGTATCGCAATTTTTTTTTGGTCTTGCAATTCTTATCAGTTAAGCAGCAATAAGGTAAATGTGTTTTCGTTATGTGGAATTTTTTTCTTTCTGTCCAATGAAAAGCGCTTATTATTTTGGAGTGATGCAATCACAAGCGAGCTATACAGCTGCCGATCACATTACGATTTAAAATAAGGAGTTTCAAAAGTCAAAAATCGGTTTCCATGTGGTTTTAAGCTATCTCGTAGAGAATTTTTTTTTTGGTCATTTTAAGACGTAGGATTTTTTCGTTTTTGAATTTTTTCATAAGAAAAATGATTTTAAGGTCAAATTTACATGACTGACTTTATCCAGCTGTAAAAGTTGCAAATAAGGAGCTAGCGCACTTTTTTTTTCTGCAATCAGGAGAAAAGGCTTATACAATTTTAGGATTTTTTGGATTTAGGGCACAATGACTGAAGTCGCTAGAGAGCAAAGACTGGTCAAATAATTGCTCTTAGCGACTTCAGTACATGATTGACCCTATGTTGCTAATACGTTCATCAGAAAATCGAATCCGATTTCTTTAAAGGTACTTGTAAGTCTATACGATGAACTTGCGATTGACTCTAAGGTTTGACTAGTTTTTGGCTCTCTAGCGACCTTTCAGTTACATAATTGACCATAGTTGCTAATTTTTCATCAAGAAAGTTGACTCTTCCGATTCTTATGAAGGTACTTTCAAAGTCTCTAGTTGACCTTGAACTTTGACCGGTCATTGTGTTTGACCGGGTGGTCATTGTGCCCTAAATTGAAAATCCTAGAAATTGTATAAGCCTTTCTATGATCTTCAGAAAAAAAAATGCGCTAGCTCCTAATTTGCAACTTTCACAGCTGGATAAAGTCAGTCATGTAATTTGACCTTAAAATCATTTTTTTTATGAAAAAATTTTAAAAACGAAAAAAATCCTGGGTCTTAAGGGGGTAGCAGCGATGTGGCAGACTGGCGTCAATTTAACTTACGAAAATAATTAGTTGGTTTTTTTTTGTGCTTATTATTCGTTAGCTGAACCACATAAATGTGTATCAGCTCATTAAAATCATTTTTTATCTATTTAAGGAACGATTTGATTCAAACTTTTATTTTATAATTCTTAAAATTTCGAAAATTCAAATGCATTATGAAATTTAAGCATTTTCGTCCAAATTTTTCTGATTAAATTTTATGAAATCTGTGAAAAAAAACAAAAAATAGCCACTTTAACTTTTTTCATGCATGTCGACATATTTTCTGACTGCTGTTTGAAAATCATGAAATGTTTTTGTCATTTATTGTTGTCGACTCTTTAGAAATATTATGAAAAATTTTCCGCAAATCAAGTCCAAAAATTTTAATTAGGTAGTTTTTTAAAATCTCTGTAAAAAATCAGGCTGAATCACTTGTGAAATTTCTGGTATCTATTTGGTTTCCGTATTTCAACCGATGCAAGGGTCAAGTGAATATCGTTTCTGAAATTCTGATGAAATTTACAACACTTGCTTAAGGAACTGGTTTGTGCCATTTGGCACGGCAATTTTATAAAATTTTATTTTCCTCAAAAAATCTCAATTAATTTCGAGTGTTTAATAGGCTACTTTTATTTTGAAGTCAGGACATTTTTCAATATTTAATCGCAATTGAAGGTCAATTTTTTTCCTAAAAAGCTGTTTTTATCCATTTTTCAAGAAAAAAAAATTTCCATTATTGAGGAATTTCTCATGTGGATACATTATTCTCCACTAATTAGTGCATAACACCCGACAATGTCTGAAGTTTATAAATATTGCTTTCAAAAAAAAAATTCTCACATCGGGTCAAGTTGGAAATGGAGTCATATGAAAGTGGTTTTGATGTTTTTACAGATAACTTAAGTATGTAAAAAGTTTAAAAATATAAACGTTGCAAGTATGGACACTTCCTTTAGATAAAAAAATAAATAATATAAAATTTTTCACATTTTTTTTTCTTTCAAAAATCGCTCCGAAAAAATGTACCAATCTGCCACATCGCTGCTACCCCCTTAAAATGATCAGAAAAAAATTCTCTACGAAGATAGCTTAAACACATTGAAACCGATTTTTGACTTTTTGAAATTCCTTATTTTCAAATCGTCATTTTCAATTTGCTAAACTTGAATATTGCCATTATTTGTCTCTTAAAAACTGGGGGAAATACCTCAACCTGTAAGACTCCTTAGCTTAATTTCTAAAAACTGTATTTATGTTTGAATTTGAAATTGTAATACAAAATAGGCAAAATCCAAAAAGTGGAAAAATATTTTTCAAACTGTTATCCGCATAAAGTTGAATTGTAATTCAAAGTTGGTGAAGCTCCTATTCAGTGCAGTTTAGTTGTTCCAAAGAATTTTTGCGCGCCCATTAATTCGATTAATGGAGTGAGGGGGATTAAGTGAAAACTATCATAACTGAAATATAATGATATTATATCATAAAGTACTTTAAAAATCAATCTATAAGAAAATTGTTAAGTTTTTCAAATATTGGTTACTGCATGAAAAGATTGGTTTTCAAAAGTCCTAAAATAACCCAAAAATGTTTGAAATACATTTTGGCACTCTCGCAAAATAAATCGTCAACGTTTTGTTTTTGTAGGCTTGATAATATGGAATAAATTAAACAAGGTGAAGCTGGCCAAACCCAATACAAATCGAAAATGACAACTCAAATCTGGTACATTGAGGTTTATTATAATCATAAGGAATAGTTTTTGGGATATTTTTTTCATTCATCAAATGGCATTTTAAAATGAAGAAAAGAGAGAAAAAAAGATCAGATAAAGAACAAATTTGGCTGTGAAAGACTTAGTTAAGTATTTAACACATTTTTTAAATAAATCTGTCAAGTCTTTCTAAGCGTATCTCCTTCCTGAGTTTTTAAGGTATAATATATAATTATGGACTCTTATTAAATGGACAAACGTGGTCAGCTACAGAGCGTTTTTGGCAAAGTTCTTGAATTTGGCTTCAAAATCACATAAAAAAGGATTTTGACCCTATTTTAGGGTCTCAATCATAATGCATCTCCTCCCTAGATTTTAAAAACCCACATGAATGTTGTAGCTGAAGAGTCCGTGCAGATCACTAAAAAAGAGTTTTTGTCCAAATTTCTTTCTCGTTTGTCATAAATCGTATTTTAATTTTCCAAAATCAAGAATATCAACTTATTTCATACAATTGTATTATGACTTTATTTTGTATACTTAATCACACTTTGTAAATACGGCCCTACTACTTAAAACACCATACGTTGCTAATCAGGGCCAGGATATTACAAAAAGTGTGATATATTTTGGAAACCATCAAAAAGTGCTCCTCCGGCCATGTATTAAAATAAAACGAGTCCCAAATGCTTGTTTTTGTCTATATTTTCAGAAAAAAAATCATTGCAATACAATTCGGGATGTTTTTTTGGTCTCATTTAGGACGACCAACTTATTATCGAACTATGCATGCTTAAAAAGTCTTTGATTAATTTTATCAGCTCTAAATATTGAAATTTTGTTTTATAAGTGATCGTGTCCCCGGGAATCATCTGAGACGGAAGATGGTTTCAGTCAAACATAAGGTAAATAGAAAAATAAATAATATTATATAATGAACTTTTTACACTTTAAGACGATTTGAACCGGGCGTGAGTATTTCTATGCAATTCCAGTATACAATTTTCAAATTTAACTGAGCGAGGGTTGTCATCAAAAAACCAGCGCCTGAATCATACAAGACGTTTCGTAACTTGACTACCTGAGGCTTCATAAGATGAACACCATATTTAACTCCCTTAGTGGCCGACAATCTCTGGACCCGTAGTGTCTTTGCGCCATCCGTGGCGTTGCGTTTGAAATTAGCATTATAACGACGAATTCTCATTATCAACATATATTTTTTCAATGATATACATCATTTTTTCAGAGAATTCTCTACAGTCCTATAATAACAATTTGTTAAAAGGTTTATAAACAGTCATCAATATGAAGAAGAAAATTAAAAATTCTCTCATTTTCGCCGATTCTCACAAACAAGTGCATAAATAACAACGAATTTAGGGTAAGGGGTGGGCGTAGTAATTTTTTAGCCCTTAATAGAATTAATTTATGATATCTATTAATAGCGGTTATGACTAAAGTTGACCCAAGGAATCTTTATGGTGGCAATTATTTTTTTCAAAACAATCTAGAACAAAATCTAGAATTTTCAAAATTCGAATATTTTTGCTTTAACCGCATAAAACCGGTATTAACCATGATATGAACATTTTTTATTGGTGATATGACCCACCGAAACGATGCATGACATTAAATTATCGAAATGTCTTTAATCGAATTCTAAGATTTCAATTATTTTTAAGCCAAAATGTTAAAACACTAATTATCGAATTTGACGCTGATTGGTTCGAAATGGATTGCTGTAAGCCAACTTTTTTGATCAGTAATCTCACTTCATGTATTTGGTGTACTTTTGTTGGACAGACGAACTTTTTTTTTCGAGAACTTTTCATTTCCGGTTCACTTATAGTCATATATTCTAGAATTTAGGATAAAAATTCAAAAATCCGAGCCAAACCATATTGACGACACTAATATACTACCTGAGTCGAAAAAACGGTCCTATTCTGAACATCCGTTCTAGGAGAAAGTATCACTTTGAGACGTTCGAAAAATGTTAAAATCTGCAGCGTTCTCAAAAGTGATTTTAGAAAATACAAGAGCGAATCTCAAAAAATGGAGCACCAAACTATGTAGTAACTTCACTCTTGCCCGTACTAAAATGTGGTAAAATTTCCAGAACGCTTTTGATATGTGGACACTATAGAAGTAGATATTTTGAAAAAACTGTTTCGTGTTCTAGGAATAGACTACCACCTGGTGGTGTGATGTAACAATGTTAGGTTCGAGATATGAATCGGAAAAGTTCATACTTGCTTGAAAAGGCGGATGAAACGTTTCAGTATCTCCGCTTTCACAAATGCCTAAATTTTACCTGAGGCGGATAACCGGTACCAGATCACCGAACCCCATCACCCCTTATTTGAACATTGAGATTCAAATTGGAAATATTCAAACCGTCGCCAATTTGGGTATTGCATTCTGCAAAAAAAATCAATGTTTTTATCCATTATTATTCATGTTAAAATGAGTCTTAACATTTTTTGAAAAATTTTTCTCTGATCCTTCTCTCCTCCTTTCGCCTACGCATTCTTTGTAATCAGATTTCGGAAAAGTGAACTTCTAGAAATGCTTATTTAACACGGAGGCCATCCTATAATGCAATAAGAAGTCAGAAATTCGTTACAGATTCTTTTGAAGGGGTCTGCCACGTGATTTGAGTACTTTTGAAAAAAACATGTACAGTAATTGAAAAAAGACTCAAATTGACGTCCAAAAAATTCCAGGGTCAACTTCAAACTTGTTTTAAGACTTTTTTCTCATTACAAAAGTCCGAATAAAATCACGGTGACGAAATATCAAAAATAAGGTTTGAATATGTCATAAATTAATCCTTATTTTCTCGAAAATAAGATCACGTGACGTTTTTGGAAAATATATTTGTTAAAAATCTTCAATTTGGTGTATAGGCCCAAAAAATTTTCGCGTAATTTGATCATATTTGTAGAACCCAAAACCTTATTTCCTAATTTGAAGGTCACTGATCGTTTTGGACTTTGTGCAATGGAAAAAGTCTTAAAACTCTAAGGAACCACTTCACTTTGTTTTCAAAATGATTTAACGCAATTAATTTATGAAGAAAAAAATTAGTACTACTTTTACCAACCTTATTCCTTGAATATACGGTCACGTGATCATTTTAGTGCTATGGTGTAATGAGAAAAAGTCTTAGAATTTTTTTCTGATCCCGTTAAGAGGCTTTTTTTGATGAATTAATTTTTTTTTGCAAGAAAAAAGTACTGTAATACAGTAAAAATTTTCGTTAAAAAAACGCACAAACGTCAATTATCCAAATAGTCGATTGATCACTTTGAAAATTGTCATTCATAAATGATTAAGGGTCCTAAATTGCGATTTAAGGGCATCTGGTCACAAATGACCAGAAAGACACTACTTCATAAATGTCTTCATAAACTGTCTTTGAGTCCTTTCTCAATCACTATTAAAAGATGGTTCATCAGTTAATTTTTTTGACTGGTTTCAAAAATCTGCAGGTGATATTTATGATGGAGATCATTATGGAGAAACAGCTGGTAAAAATGGTTGGGAGTATCGAATGGGATTTCTTAATTGTGCGGCATATATTGTTGATGGACGATGGATTCAAAGCTGGTGCGAAAAGCGTTATTCGCAAATTCAACAACATAGATTTGTTTGTGAATCAAGAAACTGATATTTTATTTAGAAAAAGTGAAAATTTGAAAATATTAAAAAAAATGATTCATTTTTATTCAAACATGTAATTTTTACTTATTTTTCAAAAAGTTATATTTTTTGACTTTTTGTTGTTCTTTTTTGAAGAGAAAATAATTTTTTGTATTTTTCTGAATTTTCAAAAGTTATTTTTTTTTCGAAGAAAATTTTTATTAAAATTCAATTTGTCATATATTGAAATGTCACATTTGACGATTATAGAATTATTTAATTTGACATTTTTTAATTTTCTATTTGACAAATTTGGAATAAATTCTTAATTTTTCAAAAACATTTCAAACTTTGAAGTAAAATTAAATTTTCGAAACGAAGTTTTTTGACGAAATTTTTTGTTGTTATTTAATTTTTCTATTTAAATTGAAGGAAAATCAACAAGATTTTGCTTTATTTTAAATTTTGATAATTATTCTCAATTTTGAAAAAACAATTTTAGCATAAAATTTTTTAAGCAATAAATTTTTTAGCAAATAAAAATCGAAGAGAAAATTTTCTTTCAATTGAATACAATTTTAATTATTTTTCTGTTTCAATTTTCTTCAAAATTTAATCTTCGAAAACATAAATTTAAATCTGGAATTTTATTAAAAAAACAACTTGAACTTTCAAGGCTGAATTTATAAGCATAGTTTTAATTGTTAAAGAAATTTCAAATTTTTTTATTTTTGCTCAATTTTTATTTTCTAAGGAAAATAATTTTTTTAAAAACATTTTTTTTGCTACAGTCATATCGCCCTAACTGGAACACTTACCGACCTAAAAAAAGCGTTCCAGTTAGGGCGCACGCCTATACTTTTGCTTAGAAAGCTACATTGCAGATTTAAATTGCTTTAATTTGTGGTTAAATTTGTTAGTAAATGAAGAAAGTTTTGTGTATAACATAATTTTAATTTATGTTACACAAGTCAATACAGCAGGGCAAGTTTTGTATCATTTTATTTATTTGGAAAAAAAACTTGTTATAAGAGTTTGCTTTTGTTTTTTTCTTGTATTCGATTTCTAAACCGCTTTAAAACCACTGATTTAAAAGGGTTCTGCCGGTGCTGGATTGCATGCAGAATCTATTTTTTTATGTTAAGATAAATGAACAAAACAAAATACAATTCCCGGAGTGAATAAGCCCTAAGAAAATGGATTAGCGACTAAATTAAAATTTGCTTATTTCGACTTTTTGAAGTCTAGTTTTAGAGTTTATAAGCATTTTGTCATACATAACGCATTTCGAATCTTTCAACTTCGCAACAGTTGAAGTCTGATCGCTTTCTTTCAACATCCCAGTATTCAAAATATATAAATCAACTTTTATTCATACACTACGGTGAATCGAACACCAAGGCCAATTTTTTTTGAAAAATTTTTTCATTCAACTTTTTGGACAAATATCGAAAGGAATTGTTCTCTGGATTTACTTTACAATGAAACTGTATTTATTTGCTGTATACTCTGTAAAAATTTAGCCAAGAATATTTTTCCCTAGACAGGGAGAATTACTGTTTTTGTTTAGTTTTTTTAATTTTTCCCCCAAACCTCAATTTTTTTATATTCGAAAATCCTGCCTAGTCGTCGGAATTCCGGATGACTACCGTCACAAGAATATAAAATGACCAATGAAATGACTGATTTCTTCCGAAAAAATTGAATAGTGAACCAATTATATATTCCTTATTCAGGCTTTCTGGCGGAAT
>SCLH01000095.1:288449-309035 GCA_004367855.1 Oikopleura vanhoeffeni | reverse complement strand
AGACGAAGTTCATAGTGCTAAACTTCGAAATAAAGAAAGTGAAGCTTCTCTTGACCAGATATTCACTGAAATTGGCTCAGTTTAACAAAACCGACACTCTTGCACGATTAACCCTTGGACACAAATATGTAGATATAACTGATATCACTTTTCTGCACTTTTTATTCGGAAATAATACCTGTTTAACATCAAAAAATTGCAATCACGTAATTCTGGCACTGCTAAACTAAATACTGAACTGTAGAAATACCTGTAACAGGTTGTAAAAAAATTTGGCACTTTGAAAATTTCGCTTTTTTATTTTATTTTCAGATCAACTTTTTGAAGAAAAGCTGCGAATTAAACAATTGTCGGAACAAATTGATACTGAATTGAAATAATTCGGAATCAGAATTTTCTGATCGAAATTTTTTTATAATTATTTAATAAAACAACGTATAAAAAGTACTGATAAAAATGTAAACATTTTTGTTATTTAATGGTTCGATGCAAGGCCCTTGCTGCAAAGGTTCCATAAAATCTGCATTTGTGATTCCTATTAAATATTGATGATGAATTATTGTTAAAAACTGTTAATGAGATGGCCAAGAGTCGGCATAATAGAATTGGATGGTATTAGATCGGAATGAATCTATGGGCAAAATTTGCCAAAAAACTTTGGTCGGAATCGGACCATTTATTCAACGTTTTTCTTCAAAAACTCATAATAAAATTTCAAAATTCTCACCCAATTTACTTCTGAGAGGCAATTGATTGGGAAAAGCATATTGATACATTTAAAAATTTAAACAAATAAAAATTGTAGTCGTGTTTATTTTCTACGACCTTGAGAAAACAAAATTCAAATTTCGCGATTTTTTAAAGTCGAGTTCAGGACCCTTAGTTAAAATCTAGTTTAAAATGAGTTGAATGCGATTCAGCATAGGCTATGCTGCATAGCGTTTCAATATTCATTTATATGATTTCTCAATATTTTCTATGTTTAATTTGAACTGACCACGGAATTTAGGTTAGAAACGAAAAAAAGTCGTTTGTCCAAATTCCCGCATGAACTTTCTCGCAACAAATTATTGCATTTTTTTCAATTCATTTCTTCGCGGGATTATTTGATCTAGGATCGGGATAAAAAAAAGGAGACTCAGGCTCGGGATTGTAAAAATACGACTTGGAATCAGGATTGAAAAGTCTTCCCGATTAAAAACCCTGGTGATAAATGTCCAAAAATTTTAAATTACACTATGTAATGTATCCCGACAGCAAAATAAAAGTTACCTGTAGTTCGAAAACTGAGACAGCCAAACTTCCCTTCCAAGGTCTTAAATGTGATCTTTTCCTGTAGACATTCTTCACGTTGCATTAAAGTTGGAATATATCAAATTATGAAATGACAAATATTTTATTTAAAATTTTGACTATTTGCTCTGTTACTGGTGCATCTATGTATTCTTATCGAGTTTTACCAGCGGATGAATGTACCACAACTTGTTTATGTCTTGGCCATAATCCTATAGACAATGATGACGAAAAAGTGTGAGTTGAACAATTTTACTTGATGAAGTTAAGAATAAAATTTAAAAAATCCTTAATAATTTTTATACAAATCTGAGAAAATATTTTGATAACTTTTGCATTTTTCAGCGAAATTTGTAAAATATACTGCTGTGGTACTTCACACCGTGAATTTTAAGCAAAAAATAATGCATAAATGAGAAATAAAAATCGCACATATATTTCAGTAAATGGTGAACACACTGTGCACAAAAAATAAATTTTACGAGAAAATTGATTTAAAAAGGGGTTTTCTGTAATACAGAATCTGTATTGAAAATCCACCGATGTGACTAAAATGTCATTGTAGCCTCCCTTAAATATCAATATGGCTAAAATTTCATTTTGGCCGCCGTAATAAATATAATTATTGATGAATCTATGAGAAAATCTTTGGTTATATAACATAATGTTAATAACATTATGTTATTAACATTACTCCAAGGAATACTATGTATGCTCTACTCTTAAAAATAACAAAAAAAATCAAATGAAAAATGCAAAAATTATTGTAATTCTAAAAAATCTTAACTCTCAGAGGCCTGATTGGCACCTCATTTTACTTCGTTTTTTTACGGAAATGAATTCAAGTCAAATTTAGCTATAATTGTTTTCAGTACACCAACAGAGTCTATTAATTTTTCAAAATTAACTACTGAAAAGGAAACGAGAACGCCACAAATATTAGATATGATCGAAATAAACGATCCGCAACAAAATGTTGAAGAGAGTGAATTCGGAAATGCAACTAGTAATAAACCGACAGAGGGTTATGTGAATATTGAAGAAAGTACTGTGCTGCCTACTGAAAACATGCAATTTACAACATTCGAGTTTTCGTTCAAAATCATAGTGAAACGGCAAAAATAACGGATTCTTTCTGATCTGAAATATCGATTTATGCCGAACCAATCAGTTATTTTTATAACCAGTTATCTCAGGCGTTTCAAACTATTGTACTCATGTAGTAATTTGAAGACTTTGCCTGATGATAATTGTTGCAAGAAACTTTAAAAAACCTATAAAAAGCCTTTTTGTGGAATATTATAAAAAAAATTTTAACTATGAATGTGAAAAAACAAAAATAATATTTGAATTTTTAAGAATAATCGTGTCCGATAATTTTTCTAATTTGCTTATTACTTCGAATTCATAAGTGCCAATTTACTTAAAGTAAATTCATGTTTGGTGTACTCATAATACAGAACTATGCTCGTGATAGTCAGCTATCTACTTTTTACTTTTAGCTCCATTTTTTTATTATTGGCTTCTTATGTTGTGAAAGCAGCCATCGTTTTTTTTTCATTTTTGCGTCACATAACGGTACTTGATGATGTAAAACAGACATTTTTGATATCCTGTATAATTATCCACCACCAGATACCCTTTTGAAAGAAGAGAAATATCCCGCAATATCTAAGAAAAATTGTTTTCTTTTCAAAAGACTCAAAATATTTAAAAAATTTTATCGAAAGTGTAAAATTAGGTTAATTTTCAAGCACCATCAACAAATGAAAAAACAAATTTAAAAATAAAATTTACCTAAACGAAGCCGTTTGTTGGAGAAATTTCAATTTCAAATTTTTGTACTTGTAAAGTCCCCTTTATTTTTCTTGAGCAGCTAGCCACTGTTTTGGCCTACGCAAAGCTATCTTTTAAGCTCATCAGCCTAAACGAATGTAATGACACCACTTTTGCGGGAAAAATTTATGGGCCGTATGTCAATCTAACTCGTAGAGTCACTCTAAGCCCACTACAGTAGTTGGCAAAGTCCGTTTTTCTTTATTATTTAACTATAATTCTAGAAAATATTTATTTTATGTGACTTTACTAGTTAAGCTAACTGTGACTCATAGTCTATGAGCCTTGTCATCTCTTAATTTATGACCTAGAATCTAAGTCCCAAAGGCGCTAGAGAGTAATTTAGCACAATTTACCGATTTTGGGGGTTTTGACAGTTTCAAACGCCAAAAAGGCATAACTTGCCAAAGGCCACATCGATAACGGGGCCTCCTGGGCATTTCTGCCACTTTTTAGCCAACATTTGTATATAATGTTAACTTTATTTCTTTACATGAAGATGGAATAAACCGATACGCGTCGTAAATACTTTATTTATTTTTAATTTGTATAATTCGACTTTTGAAAACGACTCATCCGATTGAGTTCTAAAAAATGGTTTGATTTGGACCAATTTTTCTATTTTATTATTCACTGGATATTTGTTCTCAGTTTGAGCTATCTAAAAACTTAATCAGATGAGTCGTTTTCAAAAGCCGAATTAAATGAAAATTTTGGCTTAAAAAGTGGCAAAACATGCATAAAAATTAACTTGAAAATTGGTCAAAACGGTTGAATCTGATTGATTCAAATTTTTACTACTGAGAATCTCAATGTTGAGTCTGTTTTATTATTTTTTATTTTATTTGCTATAAAACGATTTTTTTTTATTGTAGATGAAAAAATTCGCGGCGCACTATATTGAAGGCGCTAGAGAATTATTTAGGTTTAATTTGGCATTTTACAGCGATTTAAAATTAAACTAAAATATATATTTTTGGAATCAGCAAAACAAATGTAGTGATAGCGATGGTCAATTTCATGGATTCTGATTGATTTAAATTTAAACCAATCAGAATTCAGTTTTTCTTAATATATTTTCAAAAATAAAGTTCACTTTCGTCATCAGCGTAAAGTTTTACGTAAAATGTTGTTTTTGAAAATATAAGATCTTGAAATTTTGCTCGACTGCGGACACCCTAATCTAGTGTTTTGACCGTTGAATTTCACCGAAAACTCAAACCTAAGCNGTGAAAACGAATTAGAAACTGCATGAACAAAGTGCAAAAAAGCGGAACAAGAAGTTACTCATTGTAATAAAGAAATTATTGTTTGGAAGAATCACTAGATGCATCACAAGAAAATTTAATACTACTTTGGAAAGACTCAGGTACCAAATTCCCTAACTTTTTATCATTTTAGGCGTTGCCTCTAATTGGAAATTGTTCCTTCAAATGAAAAACCGTTGATTCAAATAATATTTTCTGATTTTTTTTTAAATTTTCGACATACATTTTTTTTTAGCTAATGTTTAAATTATTGGAGAAAACCACATATTAAAATCGTAAAAAAATTGAATTCAAAATATGTGGCAAACCAAGGAGAAAAGTTAAAGTGGCCATTTTAAATGTTTTTCTCGGAAATTCCTCGAAAATTGAACGAGAAAAAAATTTCGGATTTTTTTTAATTTTTAAAACTTTACGAATTCAAAAATTTAAATTCGCACTCAAAATTTCATACAGAAGCAAAATTACGAAAATGAACAAGCCAACTAAATCCTGAAAATTAGTTACCCAGCACAGAAAGTTTTTCGTAAGAACCAATATACACAGATCTGTCTCAAAAAAAAACAGCTGATAAATTACTGCTTTACATTAGAGATAATTTATTTGTATTCGCATAAAATTTGTCCTAATATTTTTTTTAAGTTGTTAAGTAATAATTTGCATTTAATTAAATATTATTTGTCCAGGTTTAACAACGATATTTAGTCAAGCGGAAAAAAGATGCAGATGAAGCTAGTCGAAGCAAAAAAGTTGTAGAAGCTCGAGCTGCAAAAGATGAAACACGACTGAAGGAGCATGGAAGAACAGCTCAAGGACGCTAAAGGTTAACGACTTATTAACAGTAGTTTCCCTTGAATAGTTCCCTTTTTAAGAAACTTCTCTCTAAAATTTACTCTAGAGTTTATAAAAATTTCATACCAAAAAATACACATGTATGGAAATTTCAAACTTTTTTAATTATTTAAGAAAAATAAATATTTTTCCAAGGACTGAAAAAGATTATTTTGCCTGTTACATCAATCTTCTCCAAAAAATAACAAAGAAATTGAAATAACAATCGTAAAATTATTTTCCAAATAATGGTTTGGCAAATTTTTCTTTGTCTAAAAAATATTGGAAAATTCATTCAAATTTGGATGAGTTTTTCCTCCAGAACAGTGCCATGCTTCGAAAATAAATATTGATACCGTAAAATTTTTCAAAACCTTTTGATTATGAGAAAACTATGCCAGTAAATTAGTACAAAAATATCATTATTTGGATTGAATTATTAAATCAATCTCCTCCTTCATTTTTGTTAATATTTTAAAGTCTGGCCATATCCCTTATCACTTTTTGGTTAGAATGCGTAGCCACAACGTTAAAATCACACGTTAAAAGGAGTAGTGGCTACGCATTCTAACCAAAAGTGAATAAAGGGAATATATATGAGCTCCTCGATGCTCATCTTCATGCAAGAAAAAAGGATAAAAATTTCAAAAATTTTATTCAGAAATTGCCGAAAAATCAGATAAATCGTATGGTGGAAGTTGCCCATAACCTCAACCTTGTGGAAATAGAATTGGAACAAGCTGAGGAACGCTGTGAAATGGCCGAGAGCAATCAACTGAACTTGAAGAAGAATTTGAAACTTTTAGCTACAATCTCAGACCTTAGAAGCTGCATCCGAAAATACTTGCCAAGAGCCGCTTACATTGAAGATATCAGAAAATTGAAGATACCTTGCTTGATGTAAGATTTTGTGAAATTTGTAGACAATTGTTTTTAAATGATTTTTTTTGCTCAGACTCAATCATGAAAAAAAAATCGTTAGGCCAAACCCGAATTTTGACTACTTGGTCGTTATATTTAAAATTCTCGTTACTGAAATCATGGCAAAACGAAGTCGTTGCACATTGAGATTTTGATCGTTGAAATTGAAAAGATAAAATCGGCACTTTCAACTTGTATTCCGATGCAATTTTTTACGGGATATCAAAAAAATATAAATATGTTTAATATCATGATAGTCATTTATTCGTCTCCAAACATTTTAAGAATTATTAAAATCGACCAAAAATTATATGAATACTCGGATTAAATTTTTTTATCAATAATTTTTAGTCCCAAAATCGAGCTGAAATGGCAAAAAAATGGTAGTCACATTGGAAGATTCAATGATGAACTTGAAGGTAATTTAAATTTCAAATTAATAAATGATTTAAAAAAATCTCCCTACACTTAATTGAAATGAGATTACGGTAATCTTCTTGTTTAACTTGGTTGTTGAAAACAGGCTTCCAAAGGAATGGCTTTTATCCTTTTATCGCTCTTCATACATGTAGCAAAGAATAGGGACACTTACGCCAGCCCAAAATTTACCCTATCTTTGCTATGAGAGGGATAAAAAGGGGAAAAAAGCCATCCCTTTTGGAAGCCTGGTTGAAACAAGCTAAATAACGAAATAAGATCAGGAGCGAAAGCCATAGTTTTTCCACGTGACAGTAATCTAGAAATATTTATTAAAATCACTGTTTTTTCAAGTACTTTGAAAGTAACGCATAAGCTCGCTGGTTTGATCACTTTGTCCTTCCGACTTTTTACGTTTTCGGACGAATGAAATTTACTCTTATTATCATAATAATTCATCCATTAATTAATATTATGACATAACGATTTATTAAAAATGATTTTTGGAAAATGAGTCTTAATGAGTTAATAAAAATAAGCTAAATCTACGGAATAACCTCATTTTCTCCAAAATTTAATATAATTTTTTTTTCTACAATACGGATCATGGAACGAACGGTCATATATATTCTTGCGTAGGTTAAAGATCTAATAAAATTAATTATAAAATAGCCATGTTATAGGCTCACCACGCAAAGCGACGAACCATTATTACTAATGTAGAAAATTAATATTAACACGTGTTTCACACAAACAAGTATTTTAAATCTATCCATTTTAGACGAAGTTCATAGTGCTAAACTTCGAAATAAAGAAAGTGAAGCTTCTCTTGACCAGATATTCACTGAAATTGGCTCAGTTTAACAAACCGACACTCTTGCACGATTACCCTTGACACAAATATGTAGATATAACTGATATCACTTTTCTGCACTTTTTATTCGGAAATAATACCTGTTTAACATCAAAAAATTGCAATCACGTAATTCTGGCACTGCTAACTAAATACTGAACTGTAGAAAACCTGTAACAGGTTGCAAAAAAATTTGGCACTTTGAAAATTTCGCTTTTTTTATTTTTATTTTTCAGATCAACTTTTTGAAGAAAAGCTGCGAATTAAACAATTGTCGGAACAAATTGATACTGAATTGAAATAATTCGGAATCAGAATTTTCTGATCGAAATTTTTTATTTATTTATAAAACAACGTATAAAAAAGTACTGATAAAATGTAAAAATTTTTGATTTAATGGTTCGATGCAAGGCCCTTGCTGCAAAGGTTCCATAAAATCTGCATTTGTGATTCTATTAAATATTGATGATGAATTATGTTAAAAAACTGTTAATGAGATGGCCAAGAGTCGGCAAATCAATTGGATTGTATTTAGATCGGAATGAATCTATGGGCAAAATTGCCAAAAAACTTTGTCGGAATCGGACCATTATTCAACGTTTTTCTTCAAAAACTCATAATAAAATTTCAAAATTCTCACCCAATTTACTTCTGAGAGGCAATGATTGGAAAAGCATATTGAATACATTTAAAATTTGAAAAATAAAAAATTGTAGTCGTGTTTATTTTCTACGACCTTGAGAAAACAAAATTCAAATTTCGCGATTTTTAAAGTCGAGTTCAGGAGCGCCCCTAGTTAAAATCTAGTTAAAATGAGTTGAATGCGATTCAGCATAGGCTATGCTGCATAGCATGCTTTCAATATTCATTTATTATGTTTCTCTTTACTTAATTTTTTATAGTTAATTTGAACTGACCACGGTTAATGTTAGAGAAGTTAGAAACAAAAAAGTCGTTGCGTCAAATTCCCGCATGAACCTTTCTCGAAACAATTATTGGCATTTTTTTCAATTCATTTCTTCGCGGGTTATTTGATCTAGGATCGGGATAAAAAAAGGAGACTCAGGCTCGGGATTGAAAAAATACGACTTGGAATCAGGATTGAAAAGTCTTCCCGATTTAAAAACCCTGGTGATAAATGTCCAAAAATTTTAAATTCACCTATGTAATGTATCCCGACAGCAAAATAAAAGTTACCTGTAGTTCGAAAACTGAGACAGCCAAACTTCCCTTCCAGGTCTTAAATGTGATCTTTTCCTGTAGAATTCTTCACGTTGTTTACAGTTGGATATATCAAACTTTGAAATGACAAATATTTTATTTAAAATTTTGCTATTTTGCTCTGTTACTGGTGCATCTATTTATTCTTATCGAGTTTTACCAGCGGATGAATGTACACAACTTGTTTATGTCTTGGCCATAATCCTATAGAACAATGATGACGAAAAAGTGTGAGTTGAACAATTTTACTTGATGAAGTTAAGAATAAAATTTTAAAAATCCTTAATAATTTTTATCAAATCTGAGAAAATATTTTGATAACTTTTGCATCTTTCAGCGAAATTTTGTAAAATATTCTGCTGTGTACTTCACACCTGAAATTTAAGCAAAAATAATGCATAAATGAGAAATAAAATCCACACATATATTTAGTAATGGTGAACACACTGTGCACAAAAAATAATTTTCGAGAAAATTGATTTTAAAAGGGTTTTCTGTAATACAGAATCTGTATGAAAATCCACCGATGTGACTAAATGTCATTGTAGCTCCCTTAATATAATACAATATGGCTAAACTTTCATATATTGTGCCGATCAACGTAAATTAAATATCAATTATGTTTGGATGAATCTATGAGAAAATCTATTGGTTTATACAATAAAAAAAAATAAAAAAACAAAAAAACAATAATCGATCTTCATAACATTATTGTATTTAAAATATACTTCCAAGGTAATACTATGTGATGCTCTACTCTTAAAAATAACAAAAAAAATCAAATGAAAAATGCAAAAATTATTGTAATTCTAAAAATCTTAACTCTCAGAGGCCTGATTGGCACTCATTTTACTTCGTTTTTTTACGGAAATGAAATTCAAGTTCAAATTTAGCTATAATTGTTTCATACACAACAGAGTCTATTAATTTTCAAAATTAACTACTGAAAAGGAACGAGAACGCCACAAATATTAGATATGATCGAAATAAACGATCCTCAACAAAATGTTGAAGAGAGTGAATTCGGAAATGCAACTAGTAATAAACCGACAGAGGGTTATGTGAATTATTGAAGAAAGTACTGTGCTGCCTACTGAAAACATGCAATTTACAACATTCGATGTTTCGTTCAAAATCATAGTGAAACGGCAAAAATAACGGATTCTTTCTGATCTGAATATCGATTTATGCCGAACCAATCAGTTATTTTTTATTACCAGTTATCTAGGCGTTTTAAAACTATTGTACTCAGAGTAATTTGAAGACTTTGCCTGATGATTAATTGTTGAAAGAACTTTAAAAACTATAAAAAGCCTTTTTGTGAATATAAATAAAAATTTTAACAAGATGATATGAAAAACAAAAATAATATTTGAATTTTTAAGAATAATCGTGTCCGATAATTTTTCTAATTTGCTTTTACTTCGAATTTATAAGTGCCATTTACTTAAAGTAAAATTCATGTTTGGTGTACTCATAATACAGAACTATGCTCGTGATAGTCAGCTATCTACTTTTACTTTAGCTCCATTTTTTTATTATTGGCTCTTATGTTGTGAAAGCAGCCATCGTTTCTTTTTTCATTTTTGCGTCACATAACGGTACTTGTATGATGTAAAACAGACATTTTTGTATCCTGTATAATTCTCCCCACCAGATACCCTTTTGAAAGAAAAGAAATATCCGCCAATATCTAAGAAAAATTGTTTTCTTTTCAAAAGACTCAAAATATTTAAAAAATTTTATCGAAAGTGTAATTAGGTTAATTTTCAAGCACCATCAACAAATGAAAAAACAAATTAAAAATAAAATTTACCTAAACGCTTCGTTTGTTGGAGAAATTTCAATTTCAAATCTTTCTACTTGTAAAGTCCCCTTTATTTTTCTTGAGCAGCTAGCACTGTTTTGGCCTACGCAAAGCTATCTTTTAAGCTCATCAGCCTAAACGAATGTAATGACACCACTTTTGCGGGAAAAATTTATGGGCGTTATGTCAATCTAACTCGTAGAGTCACTCTAAGCCACTACAGTAGTTGGCAAAGTCCGTTTTTCTTTATTATTTAACTATAATTCTAGAAGATATTTATTTTATGTGACTTTACTAGTTAGCTAACTATGACTCATAGTCTATGAGCCTTGTCATCTCTTAATTTATGACTAGATCTAAGTCCCAAAGGCGCTAGAGAGTAATTTAGCACAATTTACCGATTTTGGGGGTTTTGACAGTTTCAAACGCCAAAAAGGCATAACTTGCCAAAGGCACTCGATAACGGGGCTCCTGGGCATTTCTGCCACTTTTTAGCCAACATTTGTATATAATGTTAACTTTATTTCTTTACATGAAGATGGAATAAACCGATACGCGTCGTAATACTTTATTTATTTTTAATTTGTATAATTCGACTTTTGAAAACGACTCATCCGATTGAGTTCTAAAAATGGTTTGATTTGGACAATTTTTCTATTTTATTATTCACTGGATATTTGTCTCAGTTTGAGCTATCTAAAACTTAAGGGGGTTCTATAGGCAAAATGGACTTTTTGAATTGCTTATTTCTCTCGGCATAGACATAGGAAGTGAATAAACATTCTGATAAGTTAGTTCGTAATCTCTGGATGACGTTTTGAATCATATTTTGGAGATAGCATGTTGACCAACGGTAAATGAGGTTAACCAGGAGCAAAAAAATTCTTGAAAAAGCTGTATTTTTTTTCGTCCTATTTAGGAAATGTTTCAAAATTTGACATTATCTGCGCAATTCAAAGGCGGAAAAAACTGTTTTGCCTTTTTTTAATTTTCTTACTAAAAAGGTATCAAAGCTGGCGAAAAGGACTGTTTTTTGCTATTTTGGCCACGGAAAGTTGTATTTTTTTTTCATGCTACATTGTAAACTATTTTTCCGTGCACTTAGTTTTTCGTATAATTGTTAACAAAACTGTTTTGCCTGATTTTACGATTTCATTTTTTAACTCCCAGGAGTACGATTTGAAAATTTATTTTTTGACATCCATTTCGTCCAATCAGTGTTTTTTTAAGACCAAACGATTCGGAAGTTGAATGTTTTTGAAACGTATATAAACTATGACCAAATATTTAACCGTTCGAGCGCTAGAGCAGAAAGATTTTTATTTTCGACACTCTGAAAAATTTTTAATATTTTTTCCGAAATTTTTTGGTAATTTTTTACGATTTTTTGAGTTAATATGACAAAAGCCACGTTGAGTTCAAATCAATAATAACTGTCATAGTTCAAAAGATATTATTGCCTATAGAACCTATATACTCAAAATAAGCTTGTTTCAAATTTTATGAAAAAAATTCCAGAATGTTTAAATTTTTTCAAATTTTTATTTCTTTATATAATTAAACAATCTACGTGGAGATCAAAAATTCTAAATCCAGTCAAAATAATTTTCAGTACAAAGATATGGGCTGCTATAACCCCTTAATCAGATGAGTCGTTTTCAAAAGCCGAATTAAATGAAAATTTTGGCTTAAAAGTGGCAAAACATGCATAAAAATTAACTTGAAAATTGGTCAAAACGGTTGATTCTGATTGATTCAAATTTTTACTACTGAGAATCTCAATGTTGAGTCTGTTTTATTATTTTTGATTTTATTTGCTATAAAACGAATTTTTTTATTGTAGATGAAAAAATTCGCGGCGCTAGAGACTTATTTAGGTTTAATTTGGCATTTTACAGCGATTTAAAATTTAACTAAAATATATATTTTTGGAATCAGCAAAACAAATGTAGTGATAGCGATGGTCAATTTCATGGATTCTGATTGATTTAAATTTAAACCAATCAGAATTCAGTTTTTCTTAATATATTTTCAAAAATAAAGTTCACTTTCGTCATCAGCGTAAAGTTTTACGTAAAATGTTGTTTTTGAAAATATAAGATCTTGAAATTTTGCTCGACTGCGGACACCCTAATCTAGTGTTTTGACCGTTGAATTTCACCGAAAACTCAAACCTAAGCCATTATCTACTACGATGACTGCAACAATTCATAATGATTTTCCTAATCTTTCTACGACTGAAGAAATATTTCAAATAGACGAATCAAGTCCAAAAGCGGAAAAAGAAATTTTTGTGGTTGAAGAATCTGAAGAATTGGACTATTTGATTTTAGCTTTAATTTGCATTGGAGCTATCAATTTATTTGTTTGTACATATTTGTGCTGGTTTTTACATCTAAATATCAATAGAATTAATCGCATTATAAATAAATAAAAGTTTCACGATCCATGATTGTCGTAAAAAGTTGTCACGGGTATTTGGTAACTCAAAAGTGTTTTCAAATATTTTTTGCGACGTTGGGAAAGGCAAAAATTTCTTAATTTTTGTTAATAGAACTCAGGAGCGCCCCTAGTCACAATTTAAAAATCTCTGATCGTTTTTGACCAAAAAGTTTAAAAATGTTCATGTTAAAATTAAGTTCGATTTTGCATAATGCAATTTGTTCACGACATAAAATGTTTCCCGGGAAAATACTAAAAAAGTATCATGAATTGATATTAATTTTGTTTAATAATAACCCGTACTACAGAAATAATCTGTATTTAGTGAGTTATTTCTGTATCACGGGTTATTAATAAACCAAATTAATATTTGCAAGCCAATTTTGAAAGAAATCATATCCCCTTATTGCTCTGTCGTAAATATTTGATCCCTCACAAATTCGGGGATGAGAAAACGACGCGTCATTTGAAAACGAGTCACCCTATTTAGTTCGTAGATAGCTCAAACTGAGCACAATTATCTAATGAATATAAACATTGTAAATTGGTTTTAATCGGACCAAGGTTTTTTTTTCTAAGATTACTGAAATTGTTTAATTATTAGTTTTTGTTAAAAAATAGAAACATTTGTCTGAGAAAAAATATAAACAATGGTCTGATTCGGACCAATTTTTATTTTGTATTATTAAATAGATATTTGTGCACAGTTTGAGCTATTTAAGAACCTAATCGGCTAAGTCATTTTTGAAAACCGCGTTGTTTTCTCACCCCCTGTGTTTTTGAGGGATCAAATCTTTACGATAGGGCAATAAGGCCCTTATTATAAGGGGATATATCTTATATTATACAAGCAATTGTTCTTCTTCTGACCTTTTTTTGGGTTTCCATAAAAATAGCTTTCTTTCAATAAATTTGTTTCCTAGGATGCTACCATGTATAAAAAGTGTGTGCTTCGCTTTTCTAATCCCATTGACTAATCCAGCTGGTTTTATAAAAAAATAATTTCAGCTGGGAGTTTTTATCCACTGGAAGGCAGTCTAATTTTAGACGAGTGAATTTTTTAGCTATTTTCAACATTCTCTATTTCTTATCCTAATTGAAAACAAACGTTTTCAAATTTGTCTGATAAAACAGTATGGCAGGCATTATATCCCCTATTCACACTTTTGTGAATATCCCGGCCCTGATTTGGAAACGTAGTGTGTTTTCAAGTAGTAGGGCCGGGATATTCACAAAAGTGTGAATAGGGGATATGGGCCATATCATATATATGGGGTATATCTACCTCACCAATTACCACACCAGCAACGAACGGATATGTAAAACCAAACCACATCCCCGTTAGATACGATCCGCCTGAAGAAAACAAATTAACATTTTCTGTTCAAATAATTTTATCTAATTTATTAAGTCAACGGATTGTGTAACACAGGTAGTTTAATAATAGTCTTAGTTGAAATCTAAAAATGTATTCGTTTAATTTGCAAGAGAATTTTTTTATGAATAATTTGATCCAATTCAGCGAAAATATTTATCAGAAATAATATTTTGCCTCATTTAAAATTAAATATTTATATGTGGTATAGCCTGAATCAAAGGAATATATTTTAAAAGTGTCTATGCAATCAAACACAAAAAAGGGAATCGACTGGGACTCGCTTAGGCATGCTGCCTAGGCGTGGTTGATTTTACAAAATCGAGTCCTATCGACACTTTTGAGAGACCTTCCTTTCAATCAGTATACGGTCACGTATGACGGTGCATCAGTTTATGTCAAGAATACAAAAAAAAAGAGCGAAGTTCATTTTTTCCTGAACTTTATTCTGAGTCACACGGTATGTTTTTGTTTGAACAAATAGAACTTTACAGACGAGGGAAAAATTCGGAAACCATCTAAGGAACCCATTTTCGGCAAAATGTAGGCATAATTGCTTCACAATAAAAAAATTTAAATAGCCGATTGTTGTCAAAAATAAATTTCACTGGAAATACATCAGGATCTGCTCTTACTTGGGTAGAAATTGATCATTGGAATTTTAACGTTTTTCACTGATAAATTTAGGCATTACAGAAATACGGAATCAAAAACAGACATTTTAGCAAAAATTAGAACTTATTCATATAAACTCAATGCAAAATCGATGGTGAAAAAGTAAGCAAAGTAAACAGAGTAAATAAATGTCAACAGAAAGTTATCCTGAAAGCCTTCAAACACACAATGAAAAAGTTATTTTTATTTCAAAAAAACCAGTCGATCAGAAAATCTAGTTATTCAAACTAAAAATAGGATTAAAAATTGGCGGGTTTGGGGGTTCTGTAAAACGCGGACCACGTCCGAACCAAAAAAGGAACCCGCGAGACCTTAGGGAACGCGAGGTCTGAGAACCCCTCCTCCATTAGAATTATTATTATTTGGCGAATCTCATTAAATAAATATTTACTTAAAATAATTACGGTAATAACAAAACGGAATGATAGCCTATTGGTTCTACGGTAGATTATTTCGAATTAACAAAATGTTTAAATCCGTATTCTAATCTGCTTACATAGTTTAACCACGGTGAATCAAAATTCTTGACCGGTAAACTTTATTTTTTTTTGATAAAAGTTGGCCATAAAAATTTTGGCTACCAGCTAAATCGATCATTGAGTAGAAAAATGTTCGAGCTTTAGAAATTTTTCAGAAATAAGCAAAAATTTCAAAATATGGTTCGATAAACAAATTTTAGTTTTCAACTTTTATTAAAAAACTGAATACCGAGCGAGGATTTTGAAGTACTGTGTGATGGTTCTAAATTTAAGTTGTAGGCAAAAATGCAACCCCTCAAATAAATTTAAAAATTGGCAGTAACAAAATAAATAATTTTGAGGATGAATTAATTTTAAAGTGTTTTTAAGTCAAGTCATAAAATTATCCCGATTAATTTTTAGGCGTTATTTTTTAATAAATATCACCTCCAATTTCTCTTTAAATTTTAGATTAAATCTGTTTTTAAGATGCCAGTTTTAGTCCGAAACCGTTACACAAGATCTTTTTGAAATTTATTAAAACTCATTTATTATCAATTATTTCGATTTATTATCATTCAAAACTTGATAATTTGAAAGCTTGAAATTTTCAGTCAGTATTAAACTTAAAAAAATCATAAGTTATGATTCATAACGCTCTACAGTATAATTTAAAAAATTGGAAAGAGCTCTGCAGCGACATCTTATTTTGAAAAGTTTTGATTGGCCCAAAATTTTGAACAAAAGTTATAGATGATTTCGAGATATAAATGGCATCTAAAAACACATGAAAGTTCCTTGTTAAAAATGAAAATAGCTCAGATTATTTTTGAAAATTTAATTATCACCGTTCTACTGCCAAAATTTAGTTTTTAAGGGTAAAAAATTGAAATTTTGAAAAGCTTGTTTCGAATATGATTAATTTTTTGAACTTAATTTGGATATTTTTTTGCAACGGCACTAACAAGGGCTGCACCTTTTCCCGATCCATCGTGACTTAATCTGAAATTGACATGAATTCCAATACCCGCTAAAGCATTCGTTTTGACCTTTAAAAGCTTTTCAAAATATGGATGTTTTTTGTATACCGAGCCGTCTACCCCACATGTGATATCTAGATAATCGTCTGGTCGGTTTTTGTGGATTTTGCGCGCAATAGCCGCAATACCGGCGGCACATAATGATGCGGCTCGGCGGGAGACTGCATCACAAACCATATGAACAATTTCACAATCTTTACGGATTGCTCCGATGTCGATTGAGGCCAAAATATTCTGAATGGCAGCAAAATGACGAGGCTGGTTTTCAACGACTTGAGAAACCATGTTGGTTCCAAAGCATTCTAAAAAATAATTTTTATTTGATCAAAAACATATTACAGCATTTTTATTTCAGCATTAAATTTGAAAAAACATCATTAGTTATTCCGGGTCAAAAAATGCAACCCAGAAAAAATGTCGATCCAAGAAAAAACTACTCGAGTTGTTACTCAATCCGAAGAAAACTTATGAGAAAAAAAGCCCTAACCGACTCGACCCGGTCAAATTTCCTAAAAAATTGATTCCAAAAATGGATGTAAAAAGTTGTAAATCTGGTGCCAATCTGATGTTGTAATATGTTTTAAATTTGACCACTCTTTGAGCTGCTCAAATTGAGCATGTTTTTCCATCTAAAAAAATGTTTTTGAAGATATTTTCCGCCTTTTTTATTCATATTTGACTCGGACTTTCACCTTTAATTGTTAAAAACAACAGAAAAAGTCTGTTTTCAATACAAAAATTCAATAACAAGTCTGTTTTCATTAAAAAGACTGTTTTTTATTCAACAAGTCTATTTTCAATTCATAATTTTTCGAGTTGTTTGCAATAAAAAAGTCTGTTATCGATTGAAATAGTCTATTTTTATTTTTAAAATTTTCGAGCTTTTTAAATAAAAAGTTAGTTTTCATTAAAAAGACTGTTTTTAATCTAAAAAGCCTACTTTCAATCCTATATTTTCGAAAAATTTTACCTGGTCGTTCAAGGATGTGAAGTGCGGCTTTGGTAAATAGAATTCCTTCTTTACACATGTCTCTTAGTACGAGTCTGGTGATTTCTCCCAAGTACATTCCAGCCATTGCCTTTTCGTATCGCTGTTTTCCCACATGAACTGATCCTTCGTCGATGATATCATCATATGCTAGAAAATAACAGATAATTTAACAGTTCATTATCGACTAAAAGTGAATTTATGATGCAAATTTCCAATAGAAAAAGAAAATTAATTCAACAATTTTTATATAAATTTTTATTGATTAAAATTTAAGTATGAAGTAATTTTTTATCCAACATAGATGAGTTTTTTGCGATGTCTTGCCGTATTTCGAAGGTTTAAACGCAGGTGAAAACCGATATTAAGTTTTTGTTGCAATTTCAAAATTAACAGATTTTTTTGCACCATTTGTTGCATTTTGAAAGAAAAAATCTAATATTTTATTATGTAAATACGACCCCTTATGATGTCATGTTACAATTTCGATAGTTCTTTAATTTTTTGACGCAAAACTACATTTAGGCTCAAGTTTTCATCGAGTTTCGCTGATCCAGTCACAAGCAAGAAAAAATGATGTAACATGACACTTTATTTATCCTTTAAAAAAAAAGTTTGGTAAGCTAAAAATACTGCCGCCAAAATTAATATAACAAATTAGAAGAAACTTACATGTTAAAAATTCATTTAAGCAGCCATCATCACCAAATGCTCCCCATTCCATATTAACGCACATTTTCCCGTCTTGATCAATATTTTCTAATTTTGTAATATTTGATTGTTTTTCCATGTAACAAGCATTTGAGCCAGTTCCAGCAATTAATCCAATTTGACAAGAATGATCTTCAAAAGCACAAGACATCAAAGTACCTACAGTATCATTTACAACAGCAACAATCTCACACATAATATCTCCACGTCGTTCGACAGCCTGAAAATAATTGATTAAAATCCTGGTTTTGGAAATATTGATAGAAAGGGAGAAAATTCGGCTTTCAATCCACCGAGAATTTCAGAATGAACATTGTATGTGAAATTTTGCTCTGATCACGAATATGAATTATTTTTTCGAAATTTTTTAGATTTTAGCTGTATTCTCATTGGTTGAAATTTAAACAAATCAAAATGAAAGATTCAAGTCTATTTTTAGACTTAGTTTTTTCTACTGAAGTCAAATATGTTATCATGAATATCTGTTCGTTATCAACTTTTGTCCGTTTTTTACCATTGAAAATTGTAATAAACACAAAAATATGTTTGCTTTGTTTTTAAGGCTGGTACTTGCAAAGTCAAGAGCAAGGACCTATTTATTTGCTTCTGAATGAGTTCAAAAAAATTCTGCATCGCATAATTTGCAAAAAATAAAGTTATAATTTTCATTTTCAGACCTTAAAATAAAAAAAAAATGATATTTTTGCTCTATAGCGCCAATATTTCATAATTATTATCATTTATTCTACTGAAATATAAGAGGTTGAATAAATTCGAATCGTTTANCCAATCCTAACACTCCTGAGACCCCTTCTAGCCACTCATGAGGCCGCTTTCTCTTCTTTTCAGCCTACATCTATCAAATCACCCAAAAGGTGTTAAAGGGATATGCTATATTTTATTAAGAAAATTCATAATCTTGAGAACGTTTTAAATATTTATTTTTCCAATTGAATAATAAATCGTTGAGCGATCAGTTTTTAAGCCCCAGTACAAACGCGGTACAAAATTGAACTCGATTTTCAACCGTTTTAAACATAAATAAAGAATCATCGGCCAAAGTAAAGATTCTCAGTAACCACTAAACCCGACAAATTTGAGGGGGGGGGTTATTGAGATTTTTGATGAAAAGTTCATTGTTTTCACATCTTTATGATTTCAAAGATTCAAATTCAAGCTTTAAAAGTTTTTTTGCATTCGGCTACAAATTATTCAAATTTTGCGTGGTTAACTTTTCAACACCTACGCTATTAGTAGTGATCGGTAGTTCATCAGACTTTAAAATTTCCAAAAAAATTCGCAAAATAAATGAGTTTTAAACTTACCTCTTGTAATAATACGACTACATCCTTTCCTTCTACGCCTGCAGCACAAAATCCTTTTGTCCAGGAAATTAAAGAAGCTGACTTTATCGAATTTTGTTCACATGGAAAACTGAAAGTAAAGCCACAAGAAACTAGCTTAGTATGAAAACCCATTCGTGTGATAAAATCTGACATGCATTTTGCAATATGATCAAAAAGCAGAATTCCGGAACCGGTCATACATTCGCTTGGAATCCGGTAGATTTGAGAATCCATGTCGATTTGTTCGTCATTTATATCTATTAACAAAACGCGGAAATTTGTACCACCAAGATCAAGAGCGATAAAAGTACCAGATTCACGCCCATCAGGCAAATGGTTCACAAATGACGGCAACATTTTTACTGAATAATTAAGTAAATTTAAAAAAGGAGAAAATATAGTCTGATTGGTCGAAAATCGAACCAATAAGAACGATTATGAACTTAAATCGAAAGTTTTAAAAGCGCGCTTCTCATCCGTGACTTATCTCGAACGTCCTATTTCATACAAGTCGTGTGTAGTTTACTATGAGAAAGGGTCCGCTAAATGAGAATTGAATAGCTTACTGACACCCTAGGGGTCAAATTACAGCATGCTTTAGAGAAGGTAATATTGCACATAAAATTAAAGAAAATTTTGTGTTGATTACAAATCCGGTAAAATAACCGTATATTACTCCAAAACACAAATTATACAGGTTGAATTTAATCTTTTGTCGGTGTTTCACGCATCACTCATTATTACACTATAAATTAAATATAAATTACACTATAAATTGAGTTATGCGTGAAACACCGACAAAAAATAAAATTCAACCTGTATATATGCATTTCGTATAATCAACTAGGGTCAAATTACAAATTGACTCAAATGTGGTCATTTTACATATAAAAAGAGAATTTAATGCTGATAGCGAATTTACAAAATGTACAGAAAAATAGCTTCAGATAATGCTATACTTTGTATGACCCCAAATTTTCGGGCCAAAATGCAGTGATTATATAAATTAACCAAGCGGATTTGCTGGTTCTATTTTTTTTTCGAAAATGACCGGGAAACCATTTCAAGCAATTTGTTGAAAAACGTTATACAATTCTAAATTACTAA
>SCLH01000095.1:277905-288431 GCA_004367855.1 Oikopleura vanhoeffeni | reverse complement strand
TATTTTACCTGTAGCGTTTTTGTAGGTGTGTTTATCTAATCCTTTGTACATATCCGTCATCAATAAATCTCTAATTTTTATCAATTGAGTTTCTGAGAGTAAAAATTGTGAGACTTTGCTACAGGCTCTTCGAAAATCTGACTTTTCCACCCTTGGCAAAACTTGCGCCTCATTGTACTTTTCCTGTCTTTCAATCGACTCGGTTCGTTGAATTAATTCTGGCATATCGTCTAAGTTATCTGACAATAATTCGTCTGAATTCTCCAAAGCTTTCTGATGCGATAATGGGTAGAAAAATCGAAAGATGTTGGCTAAAAATTCGATTAGGCCCGAGGAGGGGTTCTTTATCGCCATAAAATAGGCCCGCCTACGAGTGGCAACAGTTATTTATCTTTTGATTCGTACAGCCAGTTCTACTCCAAACCTAGTAAAATATTATTAATTACTTAACATCTAATCGAGGGTACTAAAAAACGTTCATTATGCCAATAGGCACATTATGAACATTTTCGTTTTGTCACATTGCGTCATAAACCGGAGATTAAAATTGTGAGACTGATGCAGCCTACTTATCTTTTGGGCTGAGAGTCAAAATAACTGTCAAATAATCGAAAATTTTGAGCAGAATCTGATCGAAATAAAGTTCATTTTCTAAAAAGCACACTGAACCAAATTTTACCACCGAATTTACAATCAAATTATTTTCAAGGTCAAAAAAGCCAAAAGTGAAAAAATCATTGTCGCCTTAGGGTACTTTTTTTTATCAAAGTCAGCATTCTCGTGACACATAGAATGCGTTACGCTCAGATACGTAACATTTTACATAAATTTTGTCTCAACCCCACGTATTTTCTGCTGAATTTTCGATTGCAGAAAACGTACTTTAAAACGTGTCTGAATCGACTTTGTTGGCTGTTTTAGAAATCAGAAGGTTTCTCAAAATTTTATTCTTATTCCTATGGGCCGCCTCACGTCACGTGAGAAACGCCCGGTAGATAAGAATTCGTCGAAAAATTGGAAATTTTGATTTTTTAAATAAAAGACAAATTTTGCTCAAAAATCGTCTTGGGCCATCTTTTTAGCGTTAAATTTCATCGTAAAACCCAACATTTTATGGGTTTATGACATAAACTTTATGTCAAAGATAAGTAAATTTACAGCTAAGAGCTCACTTTTAATTGAACAAAAAGCCATTTAGACAGAAATTTTTAGACTGAACTAGTGAAAACATCAGTTTCGTATCGTTTTCATATTTAATTTTAGTACTGAAAACGATGAGCCGAAAGATTTTTTAGGAAAAGCTGTCTTAATATTTAAAAAGTTTAAATTTTTCGTCGAATAACTATTGTACCTGAAAAAAGCGCAAGTAGTTTTTCTCTCCTCTTGCTGACTGATCCAGCTTGTTTTATAAACCAATAAAAAACCTTGTATTTTCAAACGAAATTTTATTCTTTTTTGAACGCAAAGAAATGGTATCTAGTTAATATTTTGCCGTGGGGAATTTCCTTAGCGTGTTGATATCTGAAGTAAAAAATCGTCATAAAAAAGTTCATCAAAAAATTTAGACAATTTTTATCGTCGCATTTTTAGATCGATTTGACTGGTATTAAAAAAATTAATAAAATATTACTCACAATTTTTCGATTTGCTATTTTTGAAAAATTCTGATATTTAAAAAAATTTGTAAAGTTCGAATCTTCGAATTTTATGAACTTGAATGCTCAAAAGCGGGGATATATGTACTACTTTCACCACGCCCCTATTTGGAAAATACTACAAATACCGTATTACGGTAACCGTAAGGTCTATTGAAATAATTTCTCGATCGTGATCATTACGTCAAAATCATTTTTTCCATAATGTAGACTTTATGTAGTTCTCGAAATTATGATAAGTTAGAAAACTCGAGATTAGAGTTGATTTAGTTTCTATAATTCTAAGTTAACCCCCACCTGCACGAGCGTGTTTCAGAACAGAGACCAAAACATATTTTGGGAAGTGTCATTTTGGCCGGCGGATATCGGAACAGACCCCGATAGTTCCCCTTATTTTAATTTAAATTTTTTGTGAGTTCTAGAAATTTTATCAGACCGGAAATGCATTATTTAGATGCAATTTTTTGTTTAATGCAGTTAAAACAGTACTAGAACAAGATAATGTTTTACAAATATACTTACTAACGTAACTTTTGGAGGGGAAAACTTTGGCAGTATTTATTTTGACACTAGGAGCCACCTGGTGGTGAAAAGAGCTATTTTGTCTATCTCGTGACTGGAACCAAATATGAATGTATACATATACTTATAGGGGTATTTTTCCAAGCAAAAATGTTTTGCATCAATTATTTTCACACACTGCACCATCTGGTAGTGAAAATAGTCTTCACAACACCTCTTACGTTATCTTTTTCATTTGAAACTACTAAAATCTTGCAATTTAGAAACCATAAATATTAATTTCAAAATCTAAAAAGCTATTTTGTGATCAGTTATATAAGCATGTACTATGTGTGTGTTCTGAAACACTCTCGTGCAGGTGGAGGGGTAGGACATCTCGTGCAGGTGGGGGTTAATTATCAAATATTATCATTATCAAATATATCTACAAACTTTTTAAAAATACAAGTTTGCAATGAAAAGCACTGTAAAATTAAAACGAATGACAGTTCAGAGAACTCGTGAGAGATGCTTCTTTTTAGTTTAACCCGCCGAAGCACAGAAAAAAAAGTTCCGCCGAGGCACGAGAGTCTTTCAGGAGGCTCTACTTTGAGTGCTGTTTACAGAAAACTCTTATGAGATCAACCTTCAATTTCTTTATGATCAAGTTGAANAAAAAAACGTTTGAAAAGCAAGGTTAATTAAACCACGTGATACTTCCTCATGGTAGGTTCCAAGAAATTTATGTTTATCTCAATAACTGCGCAGTGCTCTGTTCTACGCAAAACTTTTGTCTGATTGAGTATATCTGTTGGGAATCAAAAAAAAAATTTAAAAATAAGTTCAAAATATTCATGAAAAAATCATGTTTTTAAAGAAAAAATTGGTAGTTTTTTCGATTTAATGAACTTATTTGATGATTATAACAATAGTAAGGCAAATATGGTATAAGAGTACCAATTTGGCATGATTTTCACGAATTAAATATTTTTTCAAAACATATAATTTTATCCATATTAATATCGAAATAAGATATTTTGAAATTTCACTCCCAAAGAAATATTTTTGCTCCAGATTACTAATTTTTTTGCAAATTGTACTCAAAACAGTTTCCTAAAAACTGGCTTATTTGAAATTTTAATTCCAGATTTGGGACGAAAATTATTTTTTCGGAAGTAAGACTTAAGGGGGTGGTGTACGTGATTTTTGACATTTTGGAGGCTTGGTACGGCTAAACTGATGANATTAATGTATCATAAATTAATTCTATAATGGGCTCAAAAAAAAGCGACACCTACCCCCTTAAATACTTAAAAAAAATGGATGTTTTGGTTCGCAGTACATTTTTTAACACCCAGAAGCAATTTAGAGCATTTTGAAGGGCCTTTTCAAGGCCTTAATTAAATCAGATTCCCTTATCCTCTTAAGGAGGTGGTGTAAGTGATTTTTGGGATTTCATCTGAATAGTATCTTCAGCCTCTAGGCTTCGGACGGTTAGACAAATTTAGACTGGACATTTTTGAAACATACATGAAAAAGATCTATCTTTAATCTCGCGATTCCATAAGACAGTTTAGTACCACTCCCACCAACCATCTGGTTAACCGCGGTTAAACACGAGTCCCTCAGCTTTTTTCAAAGAAACAAGGATCCTAGAGCTTATATCGGAAATTTTTGAGATTTCTTGAGAATCTGGAAAATTGTCTGAGTTTTAGTGCATCGATTCTGTTTTTTTCGATTTTTGCCTCAGGGGTCAGCAATCTGGTTGAATGTGCCGAAAAAGGGTGGTTTTTGACGTTTTGATAAAAGGATTTTTCTGTGGAATTGCCAGAAACGTCATTTTCGGAATGTAACAAGCCCAAGGGGTAGTGAACATCGAATGGGTTGTACTTTTTTGAATTTCCGCCTGATTGGCTGTAAATCGTCAAAAAAGTGCGCGAAATCGACAATTTTGAATATGAAAGTGAGAATTAGAAAATTTGAATGCTACCAAAAGATTCCTTGGGTACGGTTTGCTGGGAACAATATTAGCAAATATGGTCTGATTTTGAACACCGCGGATTCTAGAAAAAATAAAGTTTTTCATCAAATTTATTTTTTGATCTCTAGCATCGTTTCTGTTCAAAATCAGACCATAGTTGCTTATATCGTTTCCAGCAAACCGTACCCGAAGAACATTGGTGACAATTATATGTTCTAATTGTCACTTTTATGTTTAAAATTGTCGATTTTGAGCAGAATTATGTCAATTAACAGTCAATCTGGCCGAAATATGAACAAGAACTTCCGAATGATAATCTAGGTAGTACATGACTGTACACATTCCTTACTAATGGACCCTTAGATCATCTAAGTTAGATGAACACATTTGCTATCTGATCATAAGGCACTCACTGCTAATGGTTTCACAAGCAAAAATTGGGCAGAACCGGGGTTTTATATAACGTCAAAAAAGGCAAAGAAATATATTCAAGGTAAGGTTTTAATAAAAAACAAGAACAAAATCAAGTAAAAATAGTAGACTAGTACTTATAAAGAAATTTTCAGCTACAAAAAGTTTTTTGAAGCATCTGAAGCCTTTTTTGATTATCTTGAATTTACCTTTAAAATTGAAGAATTTGGCTTGTGCACTTTTCATGGCAAACTGTTTTGAATTTTCAATGTATGAGTTATTGCACAAGATTTGTGCATGCATAAACATATATGACAGAAAGACATTTTTTACGAATCCTATCTATTAACATTCGAGAGGTCTTGATTATATAATTTTTTTCACAAAATGGAAAAAAGTGTGAACAAGGGCATATTCATTTCGAACATTGAATAATAAATTCATATCAAAGCCGATTCACCATAATAGAATGAGGTTATAAGTTGATGCATGCGTCATTTCAGCTTGCATACAAACTACTATATATGTACATTAACTATAGTTACATATGTTTGTTCATTCATATTTGCCCATTTTACCTTCTCAATGCTACAAGCAAAATTGTAAGCGTTTTCTTAGTTACCAATTCACTCAAAATGCATAAAACGTCATCATAAACATTCAAAAACACTGTTTGTATACTCAGTACTTGTAGTTAACTCGGTAAGGCGGTAATTTTGATGGCAAAATTATTTATTCATAACGATTAGGCATCCATTTTATAAAATTCCAACCTTTTTGCGAATAAATTGAAATTTTCGAATATTATTTTTTTAATGCAAGAATATGTCCATTTAACTCACAACTTGTGAGTCACAAGGGGCATTGAAACAAAAATATTTAACTTCACCGTTAAATACTAAAAATTCGAAAAAACGTCATTTTAGTTTTGTATTTTTTTCCTTGAAAAAGTTTAAGGGGGTGCCATAAGTCCTGNACTCTGACCAACCTTTAACTTAATTACATGTACAAAACTCTAGATATATTGTTTAAATTATATAGTTGGAATTACGCGTATAGTTGGGGTTTTTTGGCGAAAAACTTTCCAACTATACGCCGCACCCTGCTGTATAAAGAGAAGTTTTTGTGGTTATTTTTTCATCATTTTTGGCTGATTTAAAGTGGTTTGAGCCTTTCAAAAGGCTCTATGCCTCGGAGGATTAACCTGTGTACCCATTATTTTTTAACAACCATGTACTCAATCAGAATTAAATAACTTTAAAATAACTTTAAAACACCATTTTACATGCCACGACGTTATAATTAGACTTATTGTAAACCCCAAACAATTTTGTGGAAGAATAAATTTCTAATGAATTAATAAATTCATATTTTTTATCTGGGGATATGTGGTTTTTGTCTCAAACATCGTTTTCATCCCAGACGTATCATTTTAAGATATTATTTGATTAGTCCATCAAGTATTTTCATCGCTTTTTAACCATAAATTATATTATAATTCTTAACTGAGTAAACTTAAAATAGGGAAAAAATTCTTCCAAGTTCAAAAACTCATTTTATTTCGTGTGTATTTTACTATAAAAACGGATGCGCTAATTGACCACTCAGTGCAGGCACGGAAAAGGGAACAATCCCCAGGGTTTGTCGTTTCCCTCTTCCCTCCCCCAGCTGCCATTATCCACTGTCTGAGTACACGGATTACCCGCGTCGTAAAAACTGAAGCACCTTAGTCTTAAGTATTGTACATCTTAAATTAATTATTTGGTTGTTGGCGAGATGTTTTATATCCCTCTTTCACACTTTGCTTAAGATTTGAGCCCTAGAAAACACACTACGTTTACTACACAGGGTGCTTAGAGACAGATACGGCTCTGGATGAAAAACTTTTTACTGGGTGTATATTTTCTCCTCAATATACCATCAAAGTAATGTTTTATGATTCAGAAAACTTTTGTAACTACAGAATTTTCGTATTATTGCTTATTTAGAAAACTTTTCCAGTAGGTACCACATATTTTTTATATGCTCTTTGAAAAATCATTTGACATTATTTTGGGATTTTTGGTCGAAAATATTTTGAAAATTTTCCTCATTTCTTGTTCAAAAATTTTCAAACTTATTTTTCTGAATTTATCAGCTGAAAATAATGCGAATTCTACCTTTTATTTGTTTCAAATATGCCCTCGTTTTGTTTCTTTGGTCTGGTTCATACTCTAAATCATAGTTTTTGCAACGAAACTAAGGTTTAGGAGAAAAAGGTTGAAGCCCTCGTTAATCAAAAATTTGTCAAGCCGTTCTGTCCACCGAATTAGATTAAAACAAATAAAATAAATGTAATTCGGTGGACAGGACCGTATTTTTTGGTTACTAATTTATAAAAATAAAAGAATTATTTTAACTCAATTTTGACGCCTTTAACCGAAATGTCCCGTTTTTTTAGTGTGTTTTACAAAAGACGATTTACAGAGTTAAAATTATTAATCGGAAAAAACAGATTATACGAAGTAAGCTCAAAGGTGGCATCTTTCATTTAAAAATCATTTTATTTGAACATTCCGAAGTGGTAAAAAGTTTACCATCAAGATTTTTTATAATAAAACTACATATTTTTATAAGCTTTGGCTGTATTTCAAATCGTCGTCAGATGGCTATTTTTTGACTACGAACTTTTGTGAAAAGTTTTTCGCAGGTTAGCATTATAATTTGACAATCAATTTATAGTGGGCCTCGAATTGATTGGCAAATTATTACGATGCTAACCTGCGAAAAACTTTTCACAAAAGTTCGCACTCAAAAAAACCCTATCTGACGAAAATTTTGTTCACTTAACGATCACCTTGCCTGAAATCACTTTTCATGCAGAAACTTAAAAAAATAATTTGGCACTTTCGGACTATTGAAGGAAAAGTATCTTTTCGATGTGAGAAACGAATATCGGTTGTTCACACTTTTGATAATCTACGTCGATGAAATATTCTGACAAGCCAAATTAATTATTTAAGCTAAATTCGTCGACCTAGATTATCAAAATTGTGAACAAGGGATATATTTTCATTGCAAAGTTTTCGGAAGATCAGATTCTTGAAATTTGGTTAAAAAACATTTTGAGATCGGTCCCTGCGGTACATCCAGATGCCCGGTATGTCGTTAAATTATACATTAAATATTTTATTAAACAGTAACGGTAAAATAAATAATTAAATTAATTTATTTTTTCTCCCAAATACGGGTAACTCCTACATCACGCCATTCCTACCCCACGAGCAATACTGTATATGTATATACAGTGGGTGACGTCAATAGTCAACGAACGCAAATTTCATCAAGCAATAGACAACACCGAATTCAATTGGCAACACTTTCGAGCTTGATTCATTTTCCAAAGCTCTGAAACCAATAGCCCTTTATCACCTTTTGCATGATCTAAGAGATGTGGGTTGAGGGAGCTAATCCTAACACTCCTAAGACCCCTTCTAGCCACTCATGAGTCATGAGGCCGCTTTCTCTTCTTTTCAGCCCACATCTCTCAGATCATGCAAAAGGTGATAAAGGGATAGGCATTTATCCTGAGAAGTCGATTTATTTGAAGTCCACTGAGATTGTCTTATGGGATATGTCAAATGGATAGTCAGGTGCAATCGTAAACGCCCCCACAAAATCGTAAACGTCCCCACAAAATCGGTCTCCCAGGTTAGTATCGAATATATGCTTATTTTATTTTATCCGTTTTCTAGCCGATTGATATTTTAACAAAATGTAATTCAATATATTCTGCCGGTTTAATATCTTCATTTAATTTAATTTAAAATCCTCACATCTTGAGATTGTATAAATTAATTTGAATTATAACAATATCTAAATATACAGATATCATTTTCATGATTCCATTTCAAGATTTATAACTTCCGTTTGGTTACCGACTCGGGAACCTCAATTTCCGGAAAATTAAAAAAATTTCTTTTCTACTGATATTTACCCCTCATTGTTTAATTTTTCTTAAGGGGGTGCCATAAGTGTGGAAGATTGGTCAATTTTTTTCAGAGCGATATGAAAGAAAACAAATGTAAAAATTTAATTTTTATCTTTAAAAGAGTTTATTCTTGCAAACGTTTAAATTTTCAATTTTTTAACGCAACTGAGTATTTGTAAAAATATAAAAAACACTTTTCATCCTTTTTATAAGACGATATTAACTAACTTCAGACACGGGTTTTATCGGCTAAAAAGTGGGTGAATCATTCTGCACATTGAAAATTTCCTGAATATGAAAGTTTTTTTATTTGAAAAATGGTCAAAATGACCAAAATAGCTTTTTTAAAACAAAAAATTGTCCTTCAATTGGTTTTTATTCTTAAAACATGTTACAAGACATGTTTTGCGATAAAAATTTTTTCAAAAATTAAGTGCCAAATGGCACTAACCGGTGTTCCCAACGAGTGTTTTAAATTTCATCAATAGTTAAAAAATGATATTCGCGCGACCCTTCAATCGGTTGACATACGGAAACCTAATGGATACCAGAAAATTTTAAAAGTGATTCGGCCTGATTTTTCATGGAGAATTTAAAAACCACTAATTAAAAAATTTGAACTTAAGGGGGTCCCCGTCATGGGAAATGGCGTTTTCATGGGTTTTGAGGGCAAATATCTGGTAAACTATACATTTTCAAACCTAATTGTTTAACCTAGTAGATTAATTAAACAAAAATATAACATCCAAAATCATAATTGAGGATCACTGATAGCTTGACCAATTAGGAACGAGCTTCGAAGTAGTCATATTTTGTAGCAAAAAGGCTATTCCTCCGTGAGTTTTGGGGGTAAAAAAATTATTTTTAGATTTTCTGAACCACAAGTAACGCACGCAGGTCTGTTACTATCGTTTCCAAAAAATCGAATTAAATTCGCTCTAGCAAAGTCAAAAAACGATTTTTTGAGCTGATTTTAAAATGCTCGCGCAAAAGCCTATTCCTTCCTGGATTTTTTAGTCACAATTTTGAAACATATATGAATGACCAGCTCATGACCTCGCGGTGAGCTGTTACTATCGAAACCTGAATTTTTATGTTTTTTTATTTTCGAAAACTGTACTTTACATCTTTCAAAATCAAGAAATTTTGGGGAAAATGACAAAAATAAATTAATAATATTTTAGAATCCCGAAAAAAGTACTTTCTTGGCAACGTATGGGGATGGAAAATGACCTAGACCTTGTGGAGAATTTTAACTTGAAAGTTGTTCCATATTTTCCAGAAAAATCAATGGAGAATAAAATTGAGAATTTTTTTTGTTTGAGCTTCACTTCATAGACGTGGTACCCCTTAAGGGAGTGTGTGTCGCAAATTTGAGCCTCTTCCAAGGTCTTCCCGCCAAACAAGCAAAGGTGATATCCAAAAACATTTGTAACTAACAGAACCAACCCTTCGGACGGTAATTTTAAACTTAACAGTAATCTGATACAATCCAACCATACGCCACACCTACGCTTTTAAAAAGCCTCCTAAAAAGACACGCAGTTAGTGCCTACTCCTTCAATTTTCATCATTTTTTTATATTTTTTTTGTGTCAGGCTCCGGAGAAGCCTTACGAATAATGAAAAGCGCTTTGTATTTGAAATCTCTTTTCAGCGGGACGAAAGATACGCGAGAAAATAACCTAAAAATTAAAAATCTTTGAAATGATACAGTTTGGGAGGCACCTCAGCCTAGCAAAAAGCTATCTCCTTCACCAGTTTGAGAGATAGTTTTGACTCATACGGCATCTGAAAGCACAAAACTTGTTCAACAATAAACTAGAGAGTTTTTTTCGAAATTTTGATTAGGCGTCTCTTGGGGGCCATGGCAACTTTTCATTTTGAGCCTAAATTTTGTCAAAAAATCAGAAAAAATGCTTCAAAATTATTGTTTTCGTAAATACAAACACTTTTAAGGATTTTGGGCAATTTTTAACTCTGTAGCGTCAAAAGAAAACAAATGAGCG
>SCLH01000095.1:255680-271683 GCA_004367855.1 Oikopleura vanhoeffeni | reverse complement strand
CCCGTGCTTTCCGTACCCAAATTGGTCGGAATACAATAAAATAATGCAGACCAATTTGGGTACGGAAAGCACAGGCGTGCTTAGCGTACCCAAATGGGTACACTAGACACCGACTCGCGCAGTATCTGCGATAAAAAGAAATGAACACAAATTCCATACTAACGTTTGTAAGCATTTTATTCGCTTAATAGTTTCGCTTTAATAAAAATTATTTTTCATAATATATAAGAGAGATTTTGCAATGTTTACGAAATTGTTTTTTTCGTTTTTACGAATCACCTGAACGTAAACTCATTATCTCTTGCCCAACATTTGGTCGACTGTTATGTTTCCGTGTTTTTTCAAAGTTTCAATCTATTTGTAATACAAATTTTTACTACTTTGTAATTTTTTACGCAATTTAAAAAAAAATCGCGCAATCCAGAAAAAAAATTGGACGCACTTGCATAATTGAATGACTAGCAAAAAATTATAGAATAACATCGATTTCAGACGCACAGAAAACTTTGCTGTAAAAAAGGTAGATTTCTCCGAACCAATCAGAAATAAGCAAAATTTTCCAAATCTGGAACTAACATTTTCTATGATAAAAGTGTCCACCAAAAATTTCATGGCGCCAAAGTTTGTATATTACCTATTTGTATATTACCTGCTCGATTTTTTAGCTGCTGGGCAAAAATTGTGCATTTTTAAACTCGTTTTCGTAATACGCTTTACGAATTTGTTACTAATTTGAAAAACATTTTGGAATTATAAAAATTATGAAAGGTTTTTACAGAACAATATTTTTTTTTCATTTTCACGTTTGATCATTTTAATCACAAGTTACAGACTGTTAAAAAGTGGTTAAAAATACCCAGCAATTTAAAATATTTTATTTAACTGTAAAAAATTATCTATCGTAATTGTATATATATGATTTAACTGTATGAATAACACCATATAAATGTAAAAATATTAACTGTGCAAAAACGATGAAACAATATGAACCGTGGAAATGGAACATAATGTCTAATTGTAGCCAATCTGTACCCTCAGATTGCGAATAAACAAATAATAATAATTACAGCAATTTACATTCAGAACCCTCAAGTGTTTTTCAATGGCTAATTGTCGCAAGTTGCGACTCGCAACAGTACAAATCGTTGGACCAAATATTACCGCTGATATATTAAACAAAAATCTTGCATCCTAAACAACAAAAGTGACGGATGGCTCGTCCAATCAGAATCTTGCTTACAAAGGTGACCTAATTATTGCTTCAAAATGTATCTCCTCCCTGAGTTTTCGAGGTACAGCAATAGAATCACCAAAAAAAAAGTATTTTGACCCTATGTTAACTAGTGCAAAATACTGTTCTTTGTTGATTCTGAAGCAAAATCCAAGAATTTATGTCCGGTTAATTTAACTCATGGACCATTGTTGTGCCTTGAAAACTCAGCGAAGAGATACATTTTGTAAAAATAACTCGGTCACTTTCCATTTTTGTAATAAAAATTCGGCGATATTGCCCCACGTTAACTTGTATACAATATGTTATACATATATGTTATGCGGCATGCCGCGGCATACTGTATGCGACAAACACATGTACAGTACTGTCGGTATTGTCACGATTTTATTCTGAAAGTTTTTTCTAGATCTACCGTGGGAATTTTTCATAAATTAATTTATGTAAACACTTTCGCTCTATCTCAGTGAAAAATCAAATTATAGCGAGAAAAGCCCATCAATCACTTGTTCTAGAACTTGATTATATTATGGATGGAGCTTGTATCGGGTGATGTTAACTGACCAATGAAAACGATTTTTGTTCCATTTTTCAAAAAAAGAATCGACCTGCAGATGGTGACCTACTCACGCTTATTTACATTGGACTCTCGACAACATTAGAGAAAACTTATTCAATGGGGTTGTGTTGGACTCGGTTAACTAAAGCCCTTCAGGTGAGATTTAAAGACTTTTACTAGGCTGTCCCGGGACTGTTACTTTTACTACAATGTCCCCGTGCACATTTTTGCACTGACAAATAAGTTTGTGATTATTAATGGCTTAAAATGATAAAATTTGCCGCAATTTTTTTCAACTTATGTCTTCCATCAGTTATTAAGGAGGTACTGGTTGTTGGTTTTAAAACGTCTTGGGGGTAAGGTATAAGGTGTCACCTTCGGATTTGACTGAGAAAAAAGAGCAATTTCTTTTACATTAATCTTGTTCCTTAGTTAATTTGGAACAAAAAATGGCTTATAACATTTCAAAATTTTGACTCCTTGGTGTCTAAAATGACCAAAATAGACACAGGTGACCAGGAAACCGGCTGTAAAACCGGAAGTTGACATCAAAACAACCGGAAACAATTCCGTTTTGAAAAAAAGGTCCCATAGAAGAGCCTTGCAAAATTTTCTGAAATCTTAAACCGAGTGGGCTTTTGCTTTCAAATTGAAAAATATGTAATTTTTGCTATTTTTCAGCAAATTCTCAATACATTTGGCTCTACTTTGAATAATTTTTGCTAAAAACTGACCAACTAGGGTTTTATATAAAAAACTTATATCACAGACAAAATAAATATGCAAAAGAAAAGTACAATAAAGTCATATATTTGAAAATGTTTATAAAAAAACCAAAAAAAATTAAAAATTTAGATTTTTTTTTTACAATTTTGATGAAAATATTTGGAACATGCATTCGAATCATCTTTAACTAGTGATAGTTATAAGCCATAATTAAATTATGCATTCAAAAAAGCCATTTTGGTACCCTTAAGTACACCAATTTTGTTGAAAAATACAAAAAACATGAAAATTTTGACAATAATTTGAATCTTTTCATCAAAAAATTTGAATCTTGCCTTCAAATCATCTTTTGTGAGTACGATAAAAGGGGATTTTATATTTATAATTTCAATTTGTTAAAAAATGAGCCTCAAATCGGCCGAAGGCCGATAAAAAGGGATTTTTTGTTTAAAATTTAAATTTGTTGAAAAATGAGTCCTGAATCGGCCGAAGGCCGATAAAAGAGGATTTTTTGTTTTAAATTTAAATTTGTTTAAAAATGATCCCCAAATCGGCCAAAGGCCGATAAAAAAGAGGATTTTTTGTTTAAAATTTAAATTTGTTGAATAATGAGCCCCAAATCGGCCGAAGCCGATAACAGAGGATTTTATGTTTTAAATTTAAATTTGTTGAAAAATGAGCCCCAAATTGGCCGAAGGCCGATAAAAAGGAATTTTATGTTTTTAATTTAATTTTGTTTAAAAATGAGCCCCAATTTTAAGTTTAATTTTGTGGAAAAATGAAGGAATTTAAAGTTTGAAAATTTTAAAAAATGAGCCCCGAATCGGCCAAAGAACGACAAAAGTGGATTTTATGCTCTTATTATTTTATTATATCGAAGAAATGAGCAAAAAAGTCAGACGAAAGGCCGATAAAATTTTCGACAAATTTAAATTTTCAACATTTTAAATCCTTTTATTCGGCATTCGGCCGATTTGGGGCTCATTTTTTCAACAAATTTAAAACATAAATCCCCTTTTATCGACCTTCGGCCGACTTTGAGGTCTCATTTTTTCAACAAATTTTATTTTAAAACATTAATATCCCTTTTATCGGCCTTTTCTTACTTTTACGTTCTTTTTTTTCGGCGAAAAATCGAGTTATCGGAGCCAAAAATCATAAGTTCAAATATTTTTTACAAAATTGGTGTTAATTTCATTAGTAAACTGCCGTTTTGAGCCCGAAAGAACTACCGATTTGGGCATTTGTTTTATAATAATTAAATTGGAAAACGAAAAAATCGGCTACATGTTTTTTCTCTATTTTCACACATAGTCTTAAATCCGGACAGAGGAGTTATATTTGTAAATCAAGCTAAATTTTGGGTTGATTTTACTAAATCAGTCTCCTCTTCCCGGAATTTAAGATATTTTATTGAACCTCTAAACAAATTTTAGAAAAATCCACCCATTATTTCTATTAGTCGATATTAATGATGGACACCCTAAATATGACGCACCTCATTCGGTGTCATATTTCGTTTTTTGGATTCATTTTATTGAATCCTGATCGTCAAACTCTACTGGTTCAAAATAACAGATGATTCGAAGGCAAGTGGCTGGATTTTCGTATAATCAAATGTAAACAAATTGCAAATTTTCTCAACTTTTTTTTTATTCCTAGAAGCCCTTAATTTGAGATTTCTACAGGCAAGAGTTTTTCGTGATAGAGCCAAACCGAAATCAAAAAATAGCTAAAAAGCTAGTGCAGAAATGGACATATTTTCAATTTGAAGACAAAAGCCCACTGGGTTTAAATTTCAGAAAATTTTGAAATTTCGCAAGATTCTTCTAAGGGGACGTTTTCTCTCAAAAACGGACATTGCTTTGCCAGGTTGTTTTGATGTCAAACTTCCGGCTTGTTATAGAGCGAAACATTATTCGAAAAAATAGCTAAAAAAATAAGAAAATAGACATATTTTTCAATTTTAAAGCCAAAAGCCCACTGGGTTTAGATTTCAGAAAATTTTTGAAATTTTTGCTTGACTCTTCTATGGGCCCTTTGTGTTCAAAACGAATTTTTCCCGGTTGTTTTACATGTCAACGTTCGGTTATTTTACAGTGCATCAATGACCATCCAAAAAATTGGCATATTTTCTTTCCGATTAATTTTAAAGAAAAACAAGATTTTTTACAATATGTTCTGTCTTCGTTCTGATGCCCATGATTTGATCACTTCCGGTCATTTTGAAATTCCTGCGAGGAGGGATTTTTTGGAAAAAGATTTGGAACAAAATCCTTGAAGATTTTCAAATTTTGTTTATAATTTTTTGCAAAAATCGTTATGAATTGCTTCCTCAGTTTTTTTATAACTCTCTTAGTTCTCTTTTATGCTTCCAAAGAGTGACACCCTAAATACAGAGTTCGTATTATACGATAAACATTAAATTTCATATGTAACAATAATTAAATTACACGTTCATAGTCTAGGAAATAGAAATTTAAACCCGTGTTACTTCGTGATAAATTCGCACTTACTGTTCAATTCTCAGCCGTTCTTTTCGTTATAATGTAAATACACAAACTGTCATGAAGTTTCAAACTGCTCAAGTTGTTCACAATGTTACCATTTGTTGGGGTCGGAGATTATTTTTCGAACTTATCTTGCTTCGTGAAATTATTCTGGATTTCCTAGGCAAAAAAAAAAAGTGTTTGTCGGGCCTATTTTAAACCCTCGCTAGTTTATGTTTTTTGAGTTCGATTTATGAAAAAAAGGTTCTCTGACGGTTTACATAAGGGTTAAAATATAACTTCGTGCCTATAAAAAAGAGAATATCAATGTAAATTTTCTTGAATGATTAACTGCGATTTGACACTTGTGCTGATGATTGGTTAAGATTAAGCTTATTGTGACTCCAACCAGTTACAGTTAACGATTTAAAATAAGGTTTCCAACCAAACACCAAAAAATTTGCTTAAAATACCTCCATAATAGGTTTATTGGATGTGGAAACTTAACATTCGATTGAACTTCGGCGGTTGTGAAATGGAATGCCTTCTAGGAGGCACGATTTTTATAAATCATAACATTCGAATTAAGAAAGACTCAGCAAAAAATGTATCAAATTGGATGATCTATCAAAAAAAAGCAAATTCTTAGCGATCTGGCTACCGCTGAAACTTAATGGCACATTTTTCTGGGTCGTTGCTATGAATTATGTTTGACACAGCTTTACGTCCTGATCCGCACGCATGTGACCCACTTTGAGCTGTCCTCCTTATCATAAGATCAAAGTTCTCAAACCGCCGACCGAATTGTTATATCTCTCGTAAATAATTCAGCGTAGGGGCACGAAAATAGTTAGGACTTCGAATATTGTTCGGAGATTACAACTAATTCGATAAGGAATTTGAATATATAATCTCATAAAAAACACTGGAATACTTTTTTAGATACAACAGTAATTCATATTAAAAAGAGATTAATCATAGTTTTACATTTAATTATAAAAAGATAAATTACGACGTTTCGGATAGTTTTATTTCACATTCATTTAAACATAAAGTTTTAGCTTTTTTGTCATTTAGCTTGCTATCGACTTGTTGATAAATTATTTTGTTTCTTAGTGTGTCAACGCAATTGAGGACAAAAAATAATGTTTTTGGACCTTTATTTTTTCATGGGGACGTTTTCGAAACTTTTATTTTTCTCCGCTTTTAGAATCGATAAAAGCAAAGTATTTTTTAAGAGTCCTAACTACTCTTAGGAAAGTACTATTCCAGACAGTGATAATTTTAAGGTTCAAGTTTAATGAGAGTTTTGAGGCTTAGTTTTCCTAAAAAACATCAGAATTTTCTAAAGTTTTTTCCGTTTTTTTGGCCTTCAAAAGCAAAATTTTCTAAAACATTATGGCGTGAAAAGTTGTTTGTGTTGCTGCTCTGTAGCCAGGGGACACAAAAAATCACGAGAAAAAATTGATGTAAATTTAAAGGACGAGGTAGTTTATTGGTCCTTATTGGAGAGGTTTAGTAAAGGGTTCAGTGTGCAGGTTAAGGGTGTTTTTGTACAAACATGTAGAAAACATTGAATTTCACCGAAAATAAGTTTTCATATAACTTAAAACTTAGCCACTCAGTGATATAGTTAAACTTTTATGAACACATTCTCTACATGAATGACGTCATTTCCACGATCACGCGTTTTTAACTTCCCGTAGTCGCCCGACAATCTCTGGACCCGTCAGTGTTCTTTTTTGCATCCTTGGCTTTGTCGTATCTTTATTCCAGCTATCAACCGAAGATTAAATATTAACATATTTTTTTCAATGTAATCATATCTTATTCAAAGAATTCTCTACCAGTCCTATAGAAACAATTTGTTAAAAAAGTAATTTTAAAAGTTATCATTAATCGTGAATAAGAAATAACAATAAACCTTTTCTCATTTTCGCCGATTCTTCATACAACAGTGCATAATAACACATATTTAGGGGTTAATTTTACATTTTCAAATTAAAAATATGAACTCGTCCAACCTAATTGGGTATCCAATCTTGCAAACAAAATTGAGATGTTTTCCACTGAAATTCTCTAGTAAAATGACCTATTGGTGTGTGGTTATTTATTTCTCGTTTATTAAGAGAGATTTGCCTCTGACCTTTTGCGCCTATTTCTTCTTATGTAATCAGTATTTTGGAAGTTTTGACTTCTAGACAATGCTCTTATTTTACACCAGGGCATACTTGTATGCAAATAAAAGTCTTAGAAATTCGTTACGATTTCTTTTTTAAAGGGTCTTCCACGTGTTTGAGTACTTTTGAAAAAAAAGCATGTAGTTACTCAATTCGCCAAAAATTCCAGGGTCAACTTCAAAACGTTTTTAAGACTTTTTTCTCATTCACACCAAGTCGGAATAAATCACGTGACGAGAATAATTCAAAAATTAAGGTTTAGAATATGTCATAAATTATCGTCATTTCTTAATAAGATAAGATCACGTACGTTTTTGGGAAAATATTATTATGTTCAATACTCTTAAATTCAGGTGTTTATTGGCCCAAAGATTTTTTCGGCGTAATTGTTATTATTTGCTTACCTTTGAAGCAAAACTTATTTCCTAATTTGAAGGTCACTGGGTGATCGTTTTTGGACTTTTGGTGTAATGTGAAAAAATTTTAAAAACTTCTTAAAGGGCACTTCACATTTTTCAAAATTTGATTTAAGTAATTTTGAAAAAAAACAGTATCAGTAGAATAAAAATCTAGTTCCACGACATCGGTCTATTACATTTACACCCCACAAATAATAAGAGAATATAAAGTTGGACCAATCACGGACTAGACCGATACTTCACCTTCTATTAACAAGTGATTTGGAAATAGTTTCTGTCAAACGATTGGTCAAAATCATATTTATGGTTTTTTTGGCTATTCTGCAAATTAAAATTCTCTGAACCAACAAATATGAGAATGTAGTTAGAAGTACCTTTTAGATTCCTGCGCGCACCCTCTCCAGCTAACAACCGGATTCAGTACCACAGGATTTTAAATAAGCATCTGGGATAACAGTGGTGCTGAGAGAGGGGGTGACCTAAAAATAAAAGTCTCCACTTTATTTTTATTAAAATATCAAAGTTCGATTTTTCGGCGAATTTCAAAAGGCACTTGAAATCGGAAAAATATTAAAAAAGCAACAGTAAATGGTTGATAGCCAAATCCTTCGTCTTCTTCATTTTCCTTCTTTCACTCATATTTGTCGGCATCTTCTGAAAATCTGAACTTATTAATGTCGAAATTTGTTGCGTGGAAATCATTGGTGACCTCATAAATTTAAGACATTTGGTGAAGGAAACATAAACGCACAAATCTTCATCACGTTCTCGAGAAATACGAGTTTTAAAATTTGGCCTGGTTTCTTAAATAAAGAATAATTTGATCTGAAAAAAATCTGATCTTTAAAAAAACTCAAACAGTGGCAAATTTTCATTCAAAATCCTGTAGCATTGCACCGCTCCTTAAATAGCTGTGCTTCTTAAAAAATAGCCCGCTGCGCACCCTTCGGCAGAGTACGCTTCAGGGGATGGGATTGGCGAGTTTTTTAACTTCATTTATCGAAAAAAAAATTACAAATTTGGTTTACCTGTTCCGGGAAGGTTGGAAGTTAGCTCGTCTTTAATGGATACATTCATTGGATATTTGTTCGTCTTTTTCTTTTATTATACCTTCTTCGGACAACTCGATTTCTGCTTAAACTTTCGATATCGTTTTGGTTTTGGACTCCAGATCCCAAAATCTTTGATTGTTATCTGCATCTTGTACTACAGATTTCTGTAGCCTGGTCGATTGTCAAAAATTCTCCCAAATTTTCGCGTTTCTATCGGTATATTTTTTCTCGACGTCCAAATATTCTCTGTTCTTTTTCCACATTGGGAGAATATTTTCTGTCTTTTCATGTTACTCAGTTACGCTCTCTTACTTGATTGGCAGAAAACCTTATTACTAATCTTCCACGATTCAATCTGTGGGGGTTGGATGTACTAACCGCATCGTGGACTAGATATTTAGGATCCGATATACTTTTACACAACCTCATTCCTCTGAATTACCGGGTCACCGTGCATCCTTTTGCGGGCTATAGTGTTAATGGGAAAAAGTCTTTAAGAGTTTTTTTCTGCATCCCGCTCAAAAGGGCTTTTTTTGGATTATTTAAATTTTTTTGCCCAATAAATAAGTACCTTAATACAGTAAAAATTTCCGAACAAACGCACCACAACGTCATTATCTAAATAGTTGATCTATCCTTTCTGTAAATTGTCAATTCATACATGATTAAGCGTCCAAATGCGATTAAAGGCCATCGAGCCATCAGATGCCTCCCAACAGACCTCGGGATTAAGCGAAGAATTTCATTTCGTGTCCCATCATCGCCGATTGCCGAATTGTTTTAGATACGAACTTAAGGGGATGGGACCGTGTCCAATTTGGCAAATTTATTTTTGCCAAGTTGAAGGCTAGTTCTTCAACTGGCTAATCTGAACTTATATCCTCGAGGCCCCGTGTTCGGCTAATATTCTCGACTAAAATATTAGCCGACAGGGCCGCGGGATTAATTCAGATAAGCCATTGTATTTAGAAGAACTAGCCTTCATCTTGACGTAAACACAAATGTGTCAAAACTTTTTTGGATGATACACTCCCAGACACATTAGCAAACCAAGGAACCTAGGAGGCCAAAACGAAATCCCTACTTCTCGCGTTATATTTTGAATAAACGCTTAATTTTTAACATAACCTGTACTAAGTAGTAACAAAACTTTTACAGTTGGCGTTTTTGTCGATAAGTGCTATATTTTTTCTTAGAACATGCAAAACACCGTGTTTTTGGACATCACGCTTTCAAAAATCTACTCCTCCCAGGTTAAATTTGCAAATTAAGCTCAAAAATTTTGCAAAAAGCTAGTATCAGAACAAATAGAAACTTACAGTGGCGTTTTTTGTGCAAGTTTTCGACCCCAAATCAAAGAATTATGAATTTTTCAAGTCACGTGAAAAATGTCCAGAAAAAAATGTTGCTTCGAATTTTTTCGAAAGTAGGCTCAAAGAAGCTGTGGTACACTGAAGAGAAAAGTTGGCTTACGTCAACCGATATTTCGAAGTTTTAGTGGTCAAATTAGAACACAAACGTTATTTTTGAACCATTTTTGAGGAAAAATAACTATAGTGAAAAAATCGAAAAAACGCAAAAATTCGAAAATTTTTTGTTTCCTTATTCGGGTTGTTTTGTGTTTTTAACAACACAAACGATCTGAGATTTGGTGCATTTTTATGACATAAATAACGTGCCAGCAAATATGTAGAGCACCCACCATGACCCTTACATGTAAGGGTATGCCGACAGAATTCTTTTTTGCGTACAGCGTTAAATGATTTTTTATTCACATTCTTAGTAAATCTAAACCAATTTAAATGATCTATGTGAAAAGAGTTTTCAAAATTTGCACCTGGAAATGTTTCAAAAGGCCAAAACCGTTTCTGATATTGCTAATTCTATTTGTGGTTGGAAATTTGAAGATCAAATTCAAAATAATGTTCTAGCCCAAATGGTAGGCAAAGTCGAGAATGTGATGTTGTGGGAAACAGGATATATTTTTTCTGGGTCAACTTCAGCACAGAAACTAAAAGTTCTCCGAATTTAAATAAAAATCTGAGCTGGTCGATTTTTGTCCGTTCTTTACTTTACTTTGAATATTTAAAGACATTTCGTCATTAACTTATACGATTTACCCCAATATTTTCTACTGATCTCAAAGATGAATAATAGCTGATCAATATTCAAAATTAATCTTAAGGGGTTCGGCTCTGATTTTAATAAGGCCTTAGAGCATTAAAAATGGCTCCGAATTGATTACTGGGTGATAATTAAGTGTACTAAGAACTAATTCATCAAAAAATAAATTTCGGAAATTTTCCGGCACTTTTTTCGTTTTGTTTGAGTATTTATTTATATGATGAAGTTAAAAAGTAACGATTTGCTCGAATTTTGACCATAAAACTCCGAAATTCGACTTGGACGTTTGGCCAAACCTTTTCTCATCAGTGTTTTCTTGGCTTTTCTTTTTGGCCTACTTTCGAAAAAAATCTGAAGCACTTTGTTTTTCGGGAAATTTTTGGAAAATGACCAAAAAAAAACTCATATTTCGAGTTTAGCTCGAAATTGCAAGAAAAGCTTCACTTCATTTTTTACATATTTTCTGAGGAATACCTGTTTTAAAATTTGAGCCATTTTTCAAATATTCCTCGGGGAGATAGATTTTGAAGTTCTGAAATTGGGTTAAAAATCGTCGGTTTGATTGGCGTTCTAGGAATTGTTCAGTCACCGGATCTTAAAAAGGCTCCATTAAAGTTCTGACCAATACTACGTTACGTTATCTGTAAAAATTTGAGCTCAATTTGTTATACGTCTGGGAGGAGATAGATTTGCAGTTTTGGGGAAATTCAACCTTGTTACGATACTGTACCTATGTAGATTAAAAAGGATTAAGGATAGATCTACATGATTCGGTCTTTACTTATAAACTTGTTACGTTTTCAGGTATATTTCACCGAGAAAATGTTCAGAATTCAGAGGTCGTATACCCCCTTCAAGGGAGTGGGGTGTTGCAAATTTAGCCTCTTCGAAGACCATTTCCCTGTCCAAATATCATGTGAATTTGTAACTAACAGACACCTGGTCGCATAATTGTTAAACTTAACTCGTAATCTGATACAAAAAAAATTCCCCCCCCAACCCTTAACCCGGGGGGGGGGGGGGCCGACACCTCACGCTTTTAAAAAGCTTCTTAAAAAGGCACGCAGTTGGTACTACTACCTTCAATGTTTCATCATTCTTTTATTATTTTTTTGGGTGGGGTGAGGCTCCGGAGAAGCCTAAACATAATTTGCAAAATTGCTTTTGTTTCAAAAATTTTGCTTTTCGGCAGACAAAACGCCCAAAAAAAACTAGATAATTAAAATTTTTGAAATGATCAGTTTGGGAGGCTCAGGCAAATTTATCTCCTTCACCAGTATTGAGAGGAGTTTCGAATCACTACTGCATCTTGTGTGGTGGTGTGGTATTGCATTAGAAGTTTTTTTTTGAAATTTGATTCGGCGTCTCTTTGAGGCGGCCATGTCAAGATTGGCCAATTGTTAGAAGTGGTCAGTGTTTGGGAGGCTCAGGGCAAAAGGTAATCTTCTCCAAACCACGTTTTGAAGATACAGTTTCGGCTATATGCTGTGCTGTGTAGGTGAGCACAATGTGTTGACAGAGTTAAGGGGTTTTTGTTGAAATTTTGGATTCGGGTCTTCTTGGGGCAATGTCAATTTTTCATTTTGAGGCCTAATTTTTTGACATAAATTTAGAAACCAGAAAAAATTGCTTCAAAATATTTTTTCCTCGTAACATACAAACACTTTTAAGAATTTTGGTGAATTTTAACTCGGTAGCGTCAAAAGAAAACAGAGTCGCATCTTCATCTTAAATCATAAATAAACAGATAATTTTTTTTCGTTTGTAGCTTTTTTGGCCGCCAAAAGCAATTCCGAGTAAAGACATAATTCATTTGGTGTGAGGCTGTCTTTGGAGCCTGACCACAAAAAAATAATAAACAATGATGAAATGAAGGAGTTACGGTACGGTACTAACTGCGTGTGTTCTTTTTAAGATTGGGCTTTTTAAAAGCGTAGGTGCGGGTCGTAGGTGGGATCTTATCAGTATTACTGTAAGTTTTAAAATAACCGCGAAGGTTGGTTCTGGTTTATTTCAATGTTTTTTTGAATATCAACCCTGTGCTAGTTGGCGCGGGACATGACCTTGGAAGAGGCGCAAATCAGCACACCACTCCTTAAGGCCCTTATGGGGTGTCCATGGCTGGAAGAGGGCTTTGTTATTTTGAAGTTCTAACTTTTATTCTTTCAGAATCTTTTCAAATCTACAGGAATAGCTAGTTCGAATCTGCTGGAACATTTAACTTCTGATTTTCATAGCATGTTCGACCAACCCGGTAAATTGGAGGTTAACCGCGCAGCAATTTTTTGAAAGCTCCTTTCTTTTTCGCCTTATTTTCAAACCCAACGGTCGATTTTTTCGGAATGTAACAAAGCCAAGGGTGTGTGAGCAAGATGTTGCAAGTTCATTTTTCGAAATTTGGCTGTAAATCGACAAAAAAATGTGCAGCGAATCGAAAATTTGAATATGAAAGTGAGAATTAGACAATTTTAAATGCCACCAAAAAACTTCCTTGGGGTACGGTTTGCGGTAAACCGATATTAGCAACTATGGTCTGATTTGAAACAAAACGGGTTGCTAGAGATCAAAAAATATNCTCAAGGACTAAAAAACAGTGAAGTTACAATCACTTTTACTTTTCCCGTAATAAGCGCTACGGTAACGTCCCCTAATGGCGTTTTTTGTGTGAGAGGGTTAAAATGTCCAAAAATGATATTTTTCAAGTTAAAAAACTCTTATTATTTTTTTCACGCTCACGATTTCGACTAAACCAAATGGCTACAATTCCCGAACCAGAGAAGTTAGAAAAATAATTTTAAAGAGACAGAGAATTGTGAAAAACTGAATTATTATCAATTTAACAAAATTCGTGTGTATTTTACTATAAGAAATGGCACGCTTATGACCACTCAGTGACAATCGGCACTATCTGAGTACCGGGGTTTAACAAATGAATTAAACTGAAAACAAAATTCTTGGGTCGAATTTAAAAACTAAAAAAAATTTCAGACAACTTTTGCAGGGAATTTTAAGTTTCTCAATGTAATTCTCATTCGTGATAAAATTTTATTTTAATCCGAAAATTCAGGACTAGATAAATGAAAAAAAACATTCCTTCTATAATATTTCTTGAGTTCAAAGTCAAAATTAGTCAGTACATTAGAGTAGCATATTTTACTGTGAATAACATCCTTATAATTTTAATATCAATCGTTTAAAATAATTAATCAAAAATAGAAATAAAGACCGTAAACTCTCAATTTGAAACCTATTTTCTGACCAATAGGTTGCTCATTTTTTTGGTATGTGTAACTGATGAACTCTAGGAATGTTTTTGTATAAATATCGGTTTTACTTTGGACCCTGGTTCTAACTATCGGTATTTCAAGTATTCATCCAGCCTAAGATTAAAAATATGGGTTTGGGGCAAAATGTCTGAAAATTAAAATTTTCAGGGCTGAAAAAAGACGTCTAGTTTAAGTTTAGACGAATTTTCGTTTCAGACATGTCACTCTCAACCCAACATTTGAGTTTTTAGACATTTTGCCCCCAACCCGAAAAATATATGTTTCGTTTCCGCGCTAAGATTGAGAATCATGTGCTTTTTGACAACGTCTAATTATCTAGACCGTGCCACACAGTCAAGTATTCTTTGGTAGTTTTCCTGTGAGCAAAAACGTTCAACAACAGAGGAAAATATTCTCCTAAGGCTATTTACAAAAGATGTGCGTCAATTGACATAATTCTCAATTTTGACGTTCATCTTTAAAAAATATTTATGTCCAAATTTTCTTACATATTATTTGGAACACTATATTATTATTTTATACAGGGTGTTTTTCTATAAAACCCTTTTTGTGCGCATATCGCCGAAACGCCCACGTCATTTTCAAGATTGAATTTCCCAAATCTACTTCTTAAAAGTTGTTTGATTGCGTTTGTTAGAGCACTAAACTTGTTTCCGATTTGTTTTTGAATTTCATTCAATTGCTCATTGGATGTGAATGAAATTTGAAAAAACGTCATTTCAAATGATCACAATTTTACAAAATTGTCCAGAAAATAGTAACTTCAAACGAGCAAACGTTATTTTGAATGATAAAGCGTTACTTCGGAGGTGATCTTAGCGGGACTCGTGAATATACAGGAAATTATTATAAAAAAGTTCATAATATTGTCGAAGAATTAGAGCGGAGTTCAAAAACTACCGTGGATAGAGGAAAAAAATCATTTCCAGAAAGCTTGACCTTATCTAATTTTGATCGAAAACAAGATAGAGAAGGTGCCTCGGGATTGTCGAGTCGGAATATGTTTGGTAATGGAAAATGTCCATTGGAAAAAGAATACAATTCACTTTTGTTCGAAAGTAAAATACTTCTGATTTTTCAAAAAATATCGTTTTAAAAAAGTTCTTAAATGCCTTAATTACGGAAACATGGCTAGGTGAAAAGTTGGCAATTAAGCCACGCCTCTAAAACACCTTTATTTCCGCCAATCAGAGGCGGTTTAGTAATTGTTAAAAATAAAATTTTAAATAAAATACTTGTAATTTTTCAAAGATTATCATTTTTTACTGAAATGATTTTCCAGAAGGCTTGATTGATATTTATCTATGAGTTATTTTGGCGTTATAACGCTTTCTCAATTAAATTTGTTAAACCTAAAAATTTTCAGAAAATTCGTGAAAAGTACTTGGTTTAATTTTTGCCTGAATTACCGGCTATTCACAGAAAAAATGGCAAAGTGAAAAGTTGGCAATTGTGCCACGCCTCTAAAACACCTTTGTTTCCGCCAATCAGAGACGGTTTAATTGTTCAAAAATCGATAATACCAAAAAGAGAAAAACATACCTCTAACTTTTGATTTCTTCGTAATTTTTCTCTATATTTTTTATACTTTTGAAAAGTTTAATTTTTTCCTAGTCGGGCGATGTTGAAACAAAATGAAGAAAAGTGAGGATTTGGGAGTAAGCGACGTCAGAACAATCTTTTGTTTCTTCGTCACCTGAGTAAAAAAGTGATTCATCTTTATCTGATAGGCTAGAAACAAAAAAATAATTATATTTTATCCACTGTACTAGCCTAGGCATGAGTAACGAGTTTGAACTTAATTTAATTGTTCACTATTTATTGTAACTAACCTTGAGAAAGTTGTTTTTACAAGAATCTAGAGCGAGGTTTAGGAGGGTAGTGTCCGCAAAATTGAAAATTTGATATAAAACTAAACTGGGCTCAAAAAAATGAT
>SCLH01000095.1:212474-225398 GCA_004367855.1 Oikopleura vanhoeffeni | reverse complement strand
CAAATCATTCCTTAAATAGATAAAAAATGATTAAATAATGAGCTGATATACATTTATTCTGGTTCAGCTAACGATAATAAGCACAAAAAATAAACCAACAAATTATTTTCGTAAGTTAAATTGACTCCAATCTGCCACATCGCTGCTACCCCCTTAATTGCGGTCGTTTTCTGATTTGAAATTACATCGAAAATTTTCATAAATGTTTTGGATTTTTTTCAAATTTTTAGAAGTTAACTATTTTTGGTAAACTGAGTAAAATATTAATAGTGCTGTCAATAATTGCAGATAAAAAGATAAGATGGATACCCTAGGAACGGCAAATAAAATTTTGGTAAACATTTTAATTATTAATATCAACCTAATAAAATTGATATTTTTTGTTGGAAATTGAAACATCACAGATTTTTACGTTAAATTAAATATTTGCTTGGTTCATATGATGGAAACAATCATATTTTCTTAATCAATTGCAAAACTTAATAAAGACTATGAATATTGCTGAAGGCGATATAAGTCAATTCACTGCACCATTCGAAAACGGTATTTTAATCGCTTTTGAAGATTTAACCGGTGGCGGTTGCTACTCTTCAATTGGTGTAGCCCCTGGTTTTATTGGTCGAGCACCAGACTCTGGTTTTAATGCTATTATTGATTTTGGTGCACCATCTGGATGGCAATTGATGTCTTTAGGAAAATAGGTCAAAATTAAATACTGAAATTTCGGAAATCAGCATCATATTTTTTTACCCCAACTTGCGCAAAATATTTCATTATCCGCCAGGCGGATTCCGCCTGCGCATCTATGTTTTTAAACACATATTCAAAATTTAAACAACAATCTTAAATTATATACATTACCATTATATACAACTCGTGACAGGCGTCGCGACGCGTCGGAAGGTTCATTTTTTTCTACAAGTTTTTTACTGCTCAATCAAAAGTTTTTTCTAAATTACTACATTTGCGGCTCACAAATTGTCCCCCAACTGTATTTAGGTACAGGTTGTTCACTAGAAAAATTAAAGTCACTTGCTAAAAAGTGTCCGCATAATTTCGACCATTAATGAGGAACAATGGGGGTATCTTCTTGCGATGGAACTGATGCTGGAACTATCAAGCACGAATTTCTTCATGCAATGGGTTTCCATCATGAACATAATCGACCTGATCGAACAAGTTTCCTTGAAGTTAACATGGGTGCTACAGAAATGGATTCACAATTCACTTTGATGGCTTCAAGTGATTGGGTACGTCTATAAAATATAAATTAAATTATACGTTATATCCTTTGTCTAATCCAAGAGCCTCTAAGTATTAAATAGGGCGTCTAAACCAGGGTTGTAAAAGGGATGATCTCCGACCAGATTTTCCATCCTCATCCCCATTTTTTTCCTTATCTTTTGCTTAAACCTACGCAAAAAGGGGATGGAAAACCCATGCAAAAGCCATCCCTTTCACAAGCCTGGTCTGAACGGTTAACATTTCGGCACCTGGAAACGACTCATTCGATTGAGTTATAAGACTTTGATAGCTGAAAAAGATCAAAAATGATCAAAAAAGTTCATCAAAAAAAATTGGTCCTTTTATTTTTCCATTTTTTCCAAAAACATTGGATTTATTATAATTTTTGAAAAAAAAATGGATAAATGGTCTGATTCGGACCAATTTTTTTCGGAATATGTGTGGTTATTTTTAGCTATCTAAGAACTCAATCGGATACTTGGGTTACAAAAGTCAAAATTTAGACGATGTGGTCAAATTGGTGTCGAGAAATTATATATCGTTTATGATCCCCGGGTGCAAAACCGCACTCTTTTCTTCTCGGGGACTCGACAGAAATCGAAATCTTTGAATTTTTATGTTCAGCTATTTTTCTTGAAATTTTCATCATTCGAAAATATTGCACTTCGGAAAATTTTGTGAAAAATTCTGAAAAAATTTCGAAAAATTTAAATTTTTTTTTCTTTTTGTGCACGAAAAGATTGGTATCCACGGATTTGTTTTAATCTTTCTTAATTGTTCTATGCCGTCATTCTTCGAATTCTTGAACTGAGTTGAGTAGATCTCGAAATTTTCGTCCGAAAATGGAAGACTCTTTTTTGAGTTGCTTTTTGCGCCAAGGGATCGTACTCGATGTTAAAACTTAATTATCAAATTTAAGACTCAAATCAGCAACGTAGCAGGAGGAGACCGATTCCCATACGAAACTTTATCAGTAATGCACTATTGCTCATTTTGTGGTGCCTCTTCAAATATCCCAGTAATGACCTATAAAGACGGCTCAACTTTTGACTCTGGTACTTTTATGACTACCACCGACTCCCTTCAAGCAGCCTGGTTATACTGTAATGACAGAGGAGATGGTTATGTAGAAAAAGAACATATCATGTGTAACAGTCCAGATAAATTTGGTTTTATGAGACCAGTTTTCACCGATCGTGTTTGTGATAATGTGAAGGAATGTTTTGGAGGAGAAGATGAAACAAACGATGAAAATGGTCTCGCCTCATGTGTACCAGAAGACACTCTTGATAGTGGATGCTGCAAACAGTACATGCTTGCAAATGAAGAATTTCAACAAGCAGGAAAACGACTTGAAATTATTTTTCAGCAGTGAAATCAATCTTAAAAGAATATTGATATTAACGGTGTAGGTAAATTATAGCCTTTGTTAAAGCCTGTGTTTGGATTAGGAAATTTTTTTCAAGATTTGTTCTTAATTCTTTTATGGAGATTTGAAAATTGTAGTTTAAAATTTCTGACTAACATTCATCGTGTCACACAATTCGTGTGGCTTATAAACGGGAAAAATATTTATGAAAAAATATTTTTTTCACTTAGTAAATAACTGAAAATTTACCAGTAAGAATAATATGAATAATAAGACAAAATTTGGAATTTTGAACCAAAATTTTAAAAATCTACTGGATTATTTTATTATCCTTGATCTTGGGCCAGTAAAAATAATGAATATTCTATCGCATTTATTATCTCCGCAATAACCGCTCAAAGTGGCGTCCCCGAATGGCGTTTTGGGTGTGAGGGGAATTTCAATGGTTTTGGGTGTGGGGGGTTAATATAATCAATTACTTTTTTCCTGAAAAAATATTGAAAACTGATAAAAAATTGAGACGTGAATCACGGGCCGTGATACGCATTTTGAAATTCAAATTTAATTTCTTAGTGCTCTTTAGCTCCCCCTATGTGATGATCTAGATTACTTTTTTTGTTATCACTGAATTTTCATTGTAAAGTCTCTGATTTTGAATTTTTTGATTCAGGTAAACGAGTATGACAAAAATTATATGCAAGCTAAATAAATCAAAAAATGCATAAGAAACATTCTTAAAAATTTTTCCGTGATTTATAAAGGCAAGAAAAAATGTACTTCGAAAACCTTATTAAAAATTATTGTAAATCGTCAATAAGGTATGATCGGTGGCATTGATGCCTTTATGTCTTTGACAAACACCAACAGCTGGCTTCTTCGACTTCCAGTTGCCGCCGGTGATACCTGGTTTTATACAACGACCGGTTTACCAGATGCAAATACTGGACAATTCCAATACAATGCACTTTCAAGTGTTCTTGGTAGCAGTTGTCCTCCAACTGATGGCTCGTTTTTATCTTGGGATGGTTTTACAAAGGTATTTTAATGTTAAATTAGATCATTACGTGATCATTTTGTTTAATTATTTTTTTGTTAGTTCCATCAGATTTAATTTTTAGACGTCAAGTTCTGTGACTAGGAGACTCCAAAGACCAAAAAGGATTTTTCTCACTAACTACACATTCGATCACTAAAATTATTTTTGCAAAAATATAAATTCTCACATAGACTATGTGACATAGCTCTAATCCAGCCGAAACTTTTTTTTTAAAACTTTAGTTTAAGAGTTAAGAAAATATTTTTGATCTAGATAATATGAAAAAATTGGTTTGGCCATATTAAAGCTTATTGGGCATAAATAATTTCAGTCATTGAATTTGTAGTTCGTGAGAAACACTACCTTTAATTTTCGATCTTAACCTTAAAAGTCTCTTTAAAGTCAAACTTGACTACGGAGAGATGCGAGACTTCGATCATTGTACTGGTAGATTCATCTGTTTTGTATGGTTTTACCTAGACTAGGCCTTCTACCTCATCCGTTTTTTTATTGGGCTCTTTTCACGTGACTTCTCGTTTTTTAGCCTTGTCCAAAATTTGAAGAAATTATTTTCAAGTGAACTGTACCGACTGAAAATTAATGAAATTATAATTTAGCAATATTTAAATCCAGCTTAAATATATTGAGGCCCGAATCGGGACGCCGGATACAATAAATTTTTTTATAATATTGAAAACAATGGTAAAGTTTTCGTTATCAATTACAAATACCGCGGTAGTTAGAATAAATTTCATCTTCATATTTTTATGATTTTTGCAACATATCTTATTTCTCATTTATAAGGTCACGTGATATTTTTTCGACTATACGGTAATGGCAAAAAAGTCTTATTGTCTTTTAATAATATTTTTTTACTTCAAATATTTTTTCATCTTGAAATTGATTTTCTGGAGATATTGCAAAATAAAATAAAATTCGATTTATTTAAATAATCGTTGCTTCAAATTAAAAACATAATTTAGAAAACCCTCTTTTCAAAATTTTTTTTTATGAAATCGTTGCTTTAGAAGAGTAACTGGTGGGATATTTTCAAACTAAATTTTCAATTATTGCCACAAATTACAAAAGTTTTGTTATTTTTTTAGAATTTTTATTTTAGCACGTCCAATGTAAATTTTCTGGTGCAAATTTCAACAGTGTTGATGAATGTGCTACTGAACAACATAACTGTCACTCAGATGCCACCTGTGGTGATACTCTTTCTGGATTTACATGCAACTGTAACGCTGGTTTTACTGGTGATGGAAATATGTGTGCTGAAATTATTCTAGTCGACGAATGTGCCCTTGAACTTGATAACTGCTCGCCAGAAGGAAAAATTAATAAAAAATAATCAAAAATTGCACTGGGTTTGTGTCAAAAAGCACCTATTTTTTTTAATTTGCGAAGGTGTCGATTAAAAATTAAAAGCGTATGTGTTATAATCAAATTCGACCATTAACTGAATAAAAAAGGCCCTTTATCGCCGAATTTGCAATATCGCTGAAAAATATACGCAATTTCACAATTTTTGTCTGCAATCCTTCCAGAGCGCATATCGTCGAAAGTGCCAATATCGCCGAAACGCCCACGAAATTTCAGATTTTTTTGACGTCACTTTTCTAGATTGAATAGCGAATTTTCCCTCCGTGTAATGCTTTATTGATGTTTGATGAAAAATCAGTTAATTCCAAATTTCTGACTTTTAAACGATTTTAAATCGTCGATTTAGCATTTTCGGACGATCAGGAACAAATATTAATTTACAAAAAAACTCTAATTGCGTGGGTTTTTCGGACGATTGAGACCGAACCATTGTAGCTTCCCCATTTACAATAGTGTACATAAACACGTTTTTTTTTAATTTTTTAAGGTGGAAGTTGTATTGATACTCAAATGGGTTTTGAGTGCTCTTGCAATTCTGGTACTTTTGATATCAATGGAGATGGAACAAATTGTCTCCCTCAAGAACCATGCTGTGCATCATTTATTATCGGTATCGAAGATCCAAGCAATGCAGGCACATCCTTAACCAAGTAAATTGAAAATATAAATTGAATTAATATATTTTGGGATTCGAGACTTGTGAAAAATCGGACCATGAATTTTTATTAATTAACCCCCTCACACACAAACGCCATTCGGGGACGCAAGATTTTTTAAATCCACAAACTAGATAGAAATAATAAATCCACAGACTTTTAATTCAAATGTGCCATAGAGTTCGCAATTCTACTTCGAAAAATCGTTTTAAAAATTCTAGCGTTAATACGACACATAAAATTAAAATTCTGAAGACCAATATTTAGAAAATTACCTGAGGCTACTCCTAGTATTATTGTTTTTTTTCTCTGGTTGACAGTTTTATTTTTTCGCAAGTGAAAAAATGAAAAAAACTCAAATTTTCGCAAATAATTATTTTTTGAAATAAATAAGTTTGAATTTTAGTCAGAATTGTAGTTTACGCCATCTAGACAAACTACGACGATCAAAGTGTCGACAAGCTGCTGCAGAATGCTAGCTGAAGCTTGATTATCTTGATATCATGTCGAGTAATCAAGCCTACAGCGGGCCGAGATACTGAGTTTGTCGGTTTTTAGTGGCTGGACATTTTGAAAAAAATTTTAGCTTCCAATTTAATTCTATCTTTGATCTCGGGTCATGAAAAATAATGAATATTCTATCACCCTTATTAGTTTCGCAATGAGGGCCCAAAATAGCGTACCCGAATGGCGTTTTGTGTTTTTCGAAAATTGTGTGTTTCGGAAATTTCAATGGTTTTGTGTGTGAGGAGGTTAACTAGTAACTTTTTCATAAGATTTTTATTATATTTAGTAATAATACAGAAAAAGCGCTAGAGGCTAATGTAACCTTGCTCTCTCGTGTACGTAATTCACCTATGGTTGCGTATACCGTTATTATAAAGTTGACCACGAAAATTGTTTTGACGGTTATCTACTGTATGATATAAATTTTCTTTATAATTTTTTCGAGAGAAATTGAAATTTTTTCGCAAAATAAGTACTATAACTACTTACTTTTATTATTTTCTGAACAAAATCTCACTTTTGAAAATGGTGCATAACCGAAATATAAAGAAATAAAAAATTTTAAATAACTACTCACTGTATTCCAAAAAAAATGTTTTGAAAACAATGATAAAGTTTTCGTTATCAGTTAGAAATACCAAGGTAGTTTGAGTCATCTTCATATTTTCATGATTTTTGCAACATATCTTATTTCTCATTTATTAGGTCACGTGACATTTTTGCGATTATACGGTAATGGCAAGAAGTCAATTTTTTGTTTGTAGATTAGACTGACATGGGTTGTGATTCACAACTTTTGAAGAGATACCATTGTTTGGTCATCTACGATCAAAAACAGTCAAAAACATCTTCTAAGACGATACGGTTCTACAGAACCGTACGGGCGGCTGAGAGTTAGACTCTAATTTCTGATTTTCAGCTATCAAGCAATTTGTACTGCCTCAAGAGTTCAAGAAAATGGATGGCAAGATTACTCGTGTATCAGAAACCCAGGTTTCGGAAGTCAGACTTGGTCTCCAAACGATATTGTTATTCAATACGGTTGGGTTGGAGGAACTGCCGAATGGGAAAGATACATTTTATTTGAATCTTCTGGAGGTCTTTTGCCTGAAGATAATTCTGCATGGCCAGCTTATTATGGAACTCAATTGCTTTCACAAGATTTAGGCTAGGGTGGGAAATGGGATTTTTCAGGACCGTTGATCGTCACTATACTAAAAGAAGCACCCAAAAATATTTTTTGAAAGTAGAAGGGGACAAGTGACAAACTCCAGTTAGAAAATCAAAATTTGAGAATTTCAAATTGGATTTTAACAGCTGTCATTCACTGGATTTTGTTCTATTTCAAAATCTATTAAATCAGACCCTCCTTTTGAGTCTACTATTCATATATATGACATCATGACAAAAATTTCTCAAAAAAATTTAAAAATTTTTTGCGATTTATTCAAAAAATTTATAGTGATTTTTGCTTTAATTTTTGTCTTTAAAAATTCAAAAAAACAAAAAAAGCGAAAAAATGCAGAAATAAAAATTTTCAAAGTGAAATCTTAACACTGTTCTCCCCAAAATTTCGGTATTATTTTTTGAGCTCGCGAGGTACTATTTAGTACATCTAAAAGCCAAAATAATAAAACAGAGTGAGTTGAAATTTTCATTTCCTACCCCAATGCAGACCGAAAATGTTTGGTTCTTGATGCATGGAGTACTGGCCCAGGTCAAGGATTTAACATGCTCGCCAATTGTCTAGAATTCGTCACAGTAGTTGATGATGAATGTGCTACTATGGAGTCTGACTGTGTCATTGATTCTACATGTGTTAATACGGTATGCTGAATTTATAAAATTTGGAATCAATATTTAAGAACTGGGAAAATTTGAAAATGTTTTGAAACTTTTCCGCATTTCACGTTAAAAAGTGGGAGATGATTTTTCCTGATAAACTTTTTTGAGCATAAACATTTTTCGCCAAAAACTTGTGTGAAAATAGTTTTTTGGACAATTTTTTGTCAGAAGAGAAAACAGAGAAATAAAAATTTGACCTCCAACGGCGCGTATGTGTTCACAAACACAGATAACAGAAATATGATACTGAATGTACTAATGTTTTATATGCGTTACCAGTGTAGATGGTTATAGTACGAACGACATAGCCCATTAATTATGAGCCATAATATAAACGCGCCCGTGGGGGTTAAGAATTAATTATTTACATTTATTTACTTATAGAACATTTTGAAAACTAAACATCAATTGAGCTATAATTTTTTTTAAATTTTATTTATCTATATTCTTAGGACGCTGGATTCCATTGTCTTTGCGAAAGTGGTTTTGCTGGAGATGGAAGAGAAAGCGGTCTTGGATGTCATCCTATCAGAAATGAATGTGCTCTTGAGCTTGATGATTGTGTCGAAAATGCTTTTTGTGGAGATATCGATGCTGGATTTACTTGTACATGTAGCGAAGGATTTGAAGGTAATTAAATCATTCGAAATACAAAATTTACGGAGAAAAAACTGATTTTGATACCAAAATTTTCTATAACAAAATCAATTTCACACATAATTAAAAAAAATATATTAATACAATTTTTTTCTCAAACAAATATTCTTCTGAGAGTCGCCAAGTGAGTAAAAGTAAGTTGTGTTACACACAACGTGTGTACTCGGGGTGTACTCCTTTTTATATTTGAGCGAGAAAATGGCTCCGTTTTCTCGTTTTCTTTATGCATTTTAAACACAACTACACCCCTGAGTTAACTACTTACTTTACTAACTTGGCGACTTTGAAATATTAAAGAAAAAATTAGAAAAAAAACAGGAGAGCTTTGAAGTAATTTCAAATAAAAAAAATTGTGATTTTATTTATCGATCAATAAAAATTAACATTTTAATTATGCCTTAAATGAAGGCCACAAAAAAAAATTACAAAAATGTGTTCAAAAATTGTCTTACGAAAAGGCAAAATTAGTATTTCTCAAACTGAGCCAGGAGCGCGTTAAACGCGCCGCGTTTAGTCAAAATTTAAAAAAATGCTCCCGAAATTTTTTTCAATAATTCTTATGTAAAGACAAAATTTCGTTTGGTAAAGCATGGTTCACAATGTAAATTGTTATTCGGAGAAACCGAAATTTCAGCAAATTCAACTCGTTTTCTGAAAAATCGCCAAATATTAATACAGTAATAAATACATGGTTAATATAATTTAGGTGATGGACATCTTAACGGTATCGGATGTACTCAGATTGATGTTGATGAATGTACTTTGGAAACAGATCAATGTGACCAAAACTGCGAAAACGTTGCCAACGGATTCCTTTGCAGTTGTGATGCTGGTTGGGTTTTAGATACAAGTACCTTTGGAACTTGCTTGGATGTCGACGAATGTGTATTGGTAAGACTAAGCTAGAAATTAAATTTTACGATTATTCCGTAGTTTAAGGTTTTTGCCTAGGATTTTTTCCTTTTGTTTATTCATAAAACGTAGGCGTGGAAAGAAGACAAGATTATTTTTATAAGCTAGTAAAAACCCAACGAATTTGAGGAGGCTTATTGAATTTTTGATTGAAATTTTATATAAAATATAGCTCAGACCAAAAAAAATGAGGAGAACTTTATCATGAAGTGAAAATACAAATTGTATGGAAATAAATATTATAAGGAAATATTATTTTCAATTATTACTGTTTTCAAGTACTTTTTTGGCAATTTAATTTAGTTTTAAAAATAAATTTTTTCGCAGTTAATTACCGCCAGTAATTTTAAGAAATAGTATTTTCTGGCTCTAGATTTTAAAACATAAAAAATTCAAAAATGAGAAAAGTCATTATTAAGTCCGCGGGTTCTTATAAAAAAATCTCATATTTCAAACCCAAAAAGTCCATATTGTTTGAATAACCGATTGAAAAATCTTTACAAGATGGGCTCATAAACCGAATTCTGACTTTCAAATCGACTGAATAATANCCAGTAATTTTAAGAAATAGTATTTTCTGGCTCTAGATTTTAAAACATAGAAAATTCAAAAATGAGAAAAGTCATTATTGAGTCCGCGGGTTCTTATAAAAAAATCTCATATTTCAAACCCAAAAAATCCATATTGTTTGAATAACCGATTGAAAAATCTTTACAAGATGGGCTCATAAACCGAATTCTGACTTTCAAATCGACTGAATAATAAATATCATCTAAATAATAATACAAAAATTTTTAAGCTCAACTCGAAATTTTGAAACATTGAATAAAAATATCTTATGAGAGTCTCTCATTGAGAGACGAAACTTTTTGCACGTGACCTCGTTCACCTCATTTGTGCTGGAGAAATCTGTGACGCCATCATCTGGCAGCTAAAATCTAGCTATCATTTATATGCTGCGTTTAAAAACTGACGAATACTCATTTAATGAAGATGAACATAATGTGCTCATCAGAATATACTATTTTTAATAAAAATTAAGGGTACTGATAACTGTATGGTTGCCGAAGGAAACCAAGCTGAATGTATTAATGAACTTGGTTCATTTTCTTGCATGTGTATTGAAGGATTCCAAAAAGTGGGCGACGATCAAGTAAATTGTCACAATGTCAACGAATGTCAATCATTAGACGATGCCTGTGGTGATCATTCTGCTTGTACAGATCTTTTGGGTGCTTTTCAGTGTACTTGTGATCTCGGTTTTGAAGTCAACTCACAGCAAAGAGTCAATAAATTAAATCAGTTTGAAGGACCTGGTACGAGTAATAGAATGAAATATATGGGTCGATCTGGTGGTCCTGGGGGTCCAGGCATAAGTGGCCCAGGTGGACCCGGAGCTGCTGTTTCTGTCCAGGTACACATTGTGCTGGCAGTGGTCCCATACGGGGAAACATTTTTTTTTCAAAAAAGTTTTCTTCAAAAATTAATTTTTTTTCAATTTTAGAATCAGGGTTGTGAACTCATGGCTTGATATAATAGGGTTTTGTTCCACTCGCCTCAAGTGTACACAACAATTGTTTGTGTACACGAAACACAATCCTATTTTCTACGGGTAAGAATTAGGCTAGATAAACTCGTAACTATTGTACACAATGATAAATATTTCCGAAATAACAAATTTTTAATTTTGACAAGAAAAAAGTAATTTGTTTTCGTTAATTTTCTCAAAAACAACTAATTTTTATTTTTCGTATCTTAAATTTAAGAAAACAAAATGCGACGAAAAATATTAAAGTATGACAAAAAATATTTTCTGTTACTAATATTATAAAATTTTGAAGAAAAAAGTTTTTGACAAAAAATGTTTCCCCGTCACATAATGGACCAATATTAGATTTAAATACGGTCGATGACTGCTTCAAAAGTCGATAAGTCTCAATCCCCCGTTGAAAAATCATTTTTTCAATTGTGTTCTTAACTTTTTCAAAAGTTTTTTGTGAAGCGATTGGCCATTTATGTAGTTATCGACTGTAGTAAAATTGTCCAACTGCTTTTTATGCTGGTTTGAATTTTTTTTGAGATCTTTTGACAAATTAAATAAAATTGTGTACAACTAGTGTACACAGAAATCATTAACTAAATACCAATTTATGACTCTGCTCTAAGGGAACAGGATGTGGCGATATGGACGAATGTCAGAATCCGTTATCATGTTTAATTGCCAACGAAAACCCAAGTACATGCTCAAACACATTCGGCTCTTTCACCTGTGAATGTAACGATGGATTCGAACAAATTAGCGAATCTAGTCCCGTTTGCCAAGATATCAACGAATGTGAAGTAGGGTGCACAACGATTTTTCAGGTTGCGAAAAACCAACTAATCAAATGACAAAAAAAACTTAAATCCCAAAATTTGTTGCAGATTTAATCTTTCTTTCTTAACTCAAAAAGTGCTACAAATCGATCATATTTTTCAGCGGGTCAATCGATCCGATCATAATTTTTTTTTCAAATATTCTGACCCCTGACTTAAATATCTGTATTATTGTTTTAGAGTAGAAAATTTCTTTTAAAATGGTTCTATTTTCAAATATAACTGAAATTTTTTTAAAATGCGGGTGGAGCTCCAGGCCTTACGACGCTATAGATACCTTTACGAAGCGAGCGCTGTGATTTGCCAGTGATGAGGCACAAAGAATAGCTTGTTTTTAAGAAGACAGAACATAGCATGTTCATTGGCTGGAGTATCCATAGCGTCGTAAGGGAACGACGAACAAAAATGGGACATCCTATACAGTCCCTACCTCCCTAAAGCGCATTTTGAGTTTTTTAAATCTGTCGCTTTATCTAAAATTATTCTTGCTGGTCTCGCAGAACTTTGACGTCAGAGATCTAAAGAATCGCGTGAATTCATTGGTCAATAAACATTGAATCTTGACAATTGACTAATCAAAACAGGTCTTAGACGTGTCTCTGACGTCAAAGTTCTACAAGACCAGCAAGTATAATCTCAGATATGTACACTAAAAAATATTTTCGAGAAATTTTAACGTTCATAATGGTTCAATTTGCAGCCTCCGTCGGTTACTCCCTTAATTCACTCAATTATTATTTGAGGAAGGCGTTTTGTACGATACGCTCCTACCAGACCACTTTAACACTCGTGAGGAGGACAGGCCCTACCAGACTAACGCTATCACAAATGCTATCAGCTCCTGACGAGGTGTTTTTTCAAAAAGAACTCACTAATTTTTAAAAACTATTATTTATCTATACTAAATCAATAAAAAACGGTTACTATCGATCAAA
>SCLH01000095.1:201775-212043 GCA_004367855.1 Oikopleura vanhoeffeni | reverse complement strand
AAATATTTTTTCCAAATTCAGATTTCTTAATTTTTTGGAAAATCCTTGGTTACCCTAATGTGAAGTCACCGAAAACAAGTGTGGAGATCACTCAATTTGTACAAATACTTTCGGCGGATTTGAATGTAGCTGCGATCCTGGTTGGTCCACGGCTTTTGATATTTTTGACGTGTTTATTCAATGTGCAAATGTCAATGAATGTGATCTTCCAGAAAACCCATGTCAGACAAATAGTAATCAAGCCGACTGTGTTGATAATGACGGAGGTTTTATTTGCTTTTGCATGGATGGATATGCTGCTGAACCAGGTATTTTTTTCTTGTTTTCCGTTCTTAGACGTTGTCCGTTTATACTGTAAAACTCGCAAAAAGTTCAACTTTCAGTTTTTGCGTCATTATTTCATTCAAAGTTAAAAAAAATCCCCTAAAAAGTTCAAATATCCCTTTATCACCTTTTGGTTAGAATGCGTAGCCACAACTTGAATATCACACGTTAAAAGGAGTGGTGGCTACGCATTCTAACCAAAAGGTGATAAAGGGATATAGTTACAAATATAAATTTTAATCTTGAATTTTAAAAGGTTTAAGGTAAAAACAATTGAAAAGTGCCGTTATTTAGCAATTTTACTTTGGAATTTTGGAAAACTTAAGCGCGTCAAGTCAAAAATGTCCAAACAAAAATTTTAAGAGACCCAGGACTTTCATTTTGGCGAATTTGGTAAAAAGTGTACACTGAAAAAGATATATTTTGTCCAAAAAATATATTTTTTGCCATTTTGAAGGCCTTTTTACAATTTCTCTATAGTAAATAGGTGTAAATAGGGTGTCCAAACCGTTTACATTTCGGCTTTTGGAAACGACTTATCCGTCAGATAAAACTGTATTTTCAATATAAAAATTCAGGAATTGACCAAGCAAATGTGTGCATGAATGTGAACGAATGTGACGAGTCCTCTACATGTGATCGTGATGCTGGAAATCCAGTTTCTTGCGTGGATAACGTCGGAAGTTTCGAATGTATTTGTGACGATGGTTTCACTATAGATTCGAACGGACTATGTACCGATAATGATGAATGTGGTGAAGATCCTTGTGGAATTAATAGTGGAAATCAAGCTGGGGATCAGATTTTCCGGTTCGACGCCAGTCGCGAGTCGACCCAACCCGGAAAACATTTCGAACCGCCAAAAATTTCGAAAAATAATTTTTTTATCGACGGGAATTTTTTTTATGTAATTTAAACTATAAATCAATTATTTTATTATCTTTTTAATTTAAATTATTAAAATTTTTCTTAGCATTTAAATACTGTATTTTGAAAATATTACATAAATTATAGCTCGATTTCGGTTGAAATTGAAAATTGTGAAAAGTATCCCTGGGAAATGGAAAAGTTAGATACAATGCAGTTGAGGTGAACTTGCTTTCAAAATAGGAGGTCTTTCTAACGTATATTATCCAACCAACCAATAAACGCGTCTGATTTTTTAAGCCTTTTGATGAAGTTGAAAATTTTCCGCATTATAATCGACCATTAGAAATCAAATCTTATTTTTTTGGCGCGTTTTTCACTTATTTAATTAATTTTTTTAAAACGATTTTATTGCATAATAAGAAATATCCACGCGCTTATTAGTCAATTTTTGTCCTCTTCTTTTCAAGATGACTCATAACTCCAAAAATAATAATTTCTACAAAAATATTTCGACTATAATATTTCAAAAAAAATTGTATATTATTTTAAATTGATCCTTCATATTTTTCAAATTTCGGCAATTCTTAAAATTTTTTAAAGTATTTTAGTAATTTGAAAGATTTTAGAAAATATATTATTATACTTAAATTACCAATATGGCGGTAAAGAGCGAAATGTGATAACAATAACTGCCCATTTGAGGTCATTATCTATGAAATTAAAACATTTTGACCGGGCGAAAATATAACCGAAAATATAACCTCTCGACGTACGACCCGACCCGGAAAATTTCAAAAAAATCGCCCAATCTGTTCCGACTTGCTCAAATTTTCAAAAATCCGATCTCTGAATCAAGCTTCTTGTACTAATGAAGAAGGTGGATTTACTTGCGCTTGTCTTGAAGGATATGAAGAATTCCAGACTATGGTTAGAAGTTTCCAATGTATTAATATCAACGAATGTGCCAGAGGAGACCCATGCAAACGAAATTCTGGAAGCAAGGTAAAAATTTTACCGTAAAATGTTAATTTTATTTAATTTTGGTCTGAAAATGGACTAAAAACTCACGAAGTAAACATAAACCTCACAAATATTCCTTAATTTCATATCCTGCTATTCTTGATGATCGTTATTATTAAGGGTTGTATAAGCGTGAGTGTATCAACCAACCAGCGGCATTTTCAATCCAAATTTAAAGGCAAGTGAAATCTAAAATTCCCTCGAAAAAACGATTTCCCAGATTAGTTATGTGAATAATTTTTTATCATCAAAAGTGAGCGAAAATGCATTGATTTTTAATTTGAAAAATCATAATTGTTTGTTGTTTTTTGTATAAAAAGTTTGAATTGTGAAGACTTGGATTCTTTGAAATTCAATTGATCATAATCGTGAATTTAATTATGTTCAAACATTTNTATACATCCCAGAAACAAAGTCATCTGGAATTAAATAGTCGTACATTTGAATTGTATAAACCAGCGTAATTTACGAATAATGATAATAATGTGATTTCTACAAAATTACTATTGCAAAAATAGTCCATATTAACTTTTTATAATCAAATTAATGGTAAGTTAATATATTAGAAACACCATAAATAGTATAACACAAATACCCACACAAAAGCTAAATAGGTGAATAAAGCCGCCCTAAAACACTCGGGAAGCACAACATGCGATTACACCATTGTTGCTACACGGTGACAATGATAACAATAAAATTCTAGTGCTCAAATAGATTAAGCAAAAAACTACACCATCCCATCCACACCCGAGCACAACACTAATTTTTACAGATGGAACGCTGCCTTCCACCTAATATTCACATTCGTTGATACAGATCAAAACATTGATATAAGTTTGAGCGATACCGAATTATGATCACAATGAGATCCAGCTCACAGACAAATGATACACAGTATAAAACCTCCAAATGAATATATCTGGTACCATTATCATGTCTCATTATCCACTCCCGACTTTTCTGCTGAGTGACCACCGAGAGTCAGACATACTATCTTATATAATTTTATTTTTAGAGACATCACAGGGGAGCAAGAACCATCTACGCTGGGTAAATGAAATAAGAATAAGATTATATTTTCCGCAAGCATATATCCACTAACCTAAGATCACACTAAATAGCGATAGGCAATAATTCTTTGTGTGCCTTATGCAATCGCATCGCAAATGCACACTGTTGGACCGCAAATGTCATGTCTATCAGACATCATCAACATCGGTACATGGGTATCCGATACCAGATGTCCGTAACCTTCATTTACAGTATAGCGTGAAAGATCCCATGGTGTTCACAAGCGCTGGATTTCCACAGCCTACCATACAAGGGTCGTAATTACATTCATTCATATCTTACTAGAGTGAAAACACTGAAAATAAATATAAAAAATCTTAATTCTTATAAAATCATACAACATAAATTTATTTTTGTGAATCTGCTCAAAATTGTAAGTGCTCTCTACTTTGCCAGTTGCCGTTTCCAGTCCAATTTGAAAAATGTTGTCACCCATTAGTTTTTAATAAAGGATAATATTTTAAACAAAAGTTTAAGAGTGTAGGATTTTCATAATAAATCCATAAAAAGTAATGCATTACTCATATTGAATAGCAATCCACTGTAATAAGGAAGACGTTTTACTTTTAAATTAACAAAACAAATTTGAATAAAAGGGAAAATACAGAAGAATTTATAAAAAATTTTCTCAAATTCAGAAAACGCATTTCGCCCGAACAGTTTATAACAAAGACCCTTCAGAATTTTTACGATATTGGGAAAGTCAAATATTCATACATGTAGTTTTCAAATCAAGCTCAAAGATGACACGAAGTTAATTTGAGAAAAACGGAAATGGTTTGAAAATTTTATAGGATAACATAAAAAAAGTAGTTGTTAAAATGCATTTAAAGATTTAGAACTCTTTATAAACTGCCGATTTTATGTTCCTTCAAAAAACTTGTTTCCACCCTAATCTAAGCAAATATCGCCATTTTTCAGGAAACCCCAGTTACAATTGCAGACATTCCACCAGCTTGTTTACCATGAGGAATGTTCCATACAAGCATTTATATCGAACACATTCAGACATCTTCCACATAATCCATTTCCAAGATTAAGACATGCCTTCATGACAAGTACAAAAAAAACCGTCATAAATCAGCGCAATCGACCAAAGAGATTTATATAGATTTAATTTTTTATTATTATAATTTCGCTAATTTCTAATATATTCGCGCTCAAAAATCAACTTTCGAATTTTGCCCTTATTTCTCTCTCAATTAAGTCACCACTGATAATGGCTGTTTAGGCCCGAAACTCAAATAAAAACATCCTTAACATTACAACACCAATAATTTTCTATCCCAATACACACTTATTGTAATAAATTGTACAAGCCCTTTTCAAAAAAATCATAAAATCCACTATTCAACCACATCTGATCCAAAGTTACGGACAGAGAAAGTCAATCAACATTCTTCAACTTACTTTAAAAAGTAGTTTTAATTTCAAAAGGCCAAAAGCGGACACTCCTTAGCGATAAAAGTCAATTTCGATATTTCTGTTATATATCAAAACTCAGACATTTTAAAATATTAATTTTTTAATTTACATATGAAAGATAGAAATATTACCTAACTAACGCATTTTTTCATAAATAGTTTTCTGATTAGTAATATTGGAGTAAACGAGGTGTTGTACAACTTCTAATTTTCAAAAAAATTCTCGTTTTTCTCTAAGTTTGTTCGCTCATCAATAATAAAAATAAATTGTTTAGATTAAATCTAGTAATTGACATCTTTGATTATGATATTTAAAAACTACAAATGTATATGAGGCGCTTAAAGCCGCACAAAAAAGCGTCAAATAATTTGGTTCGATTGTTTATTTACATCTAATTATATCAAAAAAATAAGATTAAATATATGGATAATTTGACAGGTATAGAGCAATCGAAGAGACGATTGTCAGCAGGAAATCTCGGTAAAGCTCTGTACACGCAGAGACCGTATCAATTGGACAGGACCGAGCCGGTGGTGGTCATTCCAAAACACAGATCGAAATTAAAAAATATCAAAAAAAAAATCGTAAATCACGAGTAAAAGGCGCGATGATTCACCTCAAAGAGAGATAAATTTATAACAGAGAAATATTTATCGGTAACGTTAGTTTAATTTATGTTCTATTCCGAGTTTCCCAAAATCATACAGTAAACATAATTCAATTAATTTTTGGTTTGTATTCAAGGTTGTTTTTGTATTTTTAAAATTTTGCATACACCAAGTATATAATCCCATGTGTTAACAGGAAGTAAAGGTCTGATTAAATCCGAAAAAGTCAGTTTTGTTCCTTGAAATTCTGCATCCCCCGTGAGTGGGAGTTTAAAAACATTATAGATTAAATCCGTTTATTCAATCGCAGTTTGTGAGACTAAAGGTATCAGAAAAAAAACGTCTCATTTTAAGACCGCTCCCATTTGAGAGAGAAGATATGCCATGACATTTTTAACATAATGCTTAACCATCGTACACATTTATATCGTTCGATGTTCGACGAAAATATCCATATAGACTTCACAGCTTATTTGTATGAAGCGAGCTCACTTTAAAAAGAAGAGCTCAAAATTAATGTTTTGTTTTGTTCTTTCGACCTCTCAGTCCGAAACGGGAGCGATGCAATCTAGTTAAAGTTGATTTTGAAAATTTCCAGACAATTTTGGTAACATAGTGAACTTAAAAAAATTAATAAGCGGTTAATATTTCCTACATCGAATTCTTGGGTTAACAATTGCAACTTTTGTACAATATTGTTGAGTTCGTGTGTAATTGGTGTAATAAGAAAAATATATAAAAGAGATGTTTAACGTTTTAATTATTGACTAAAAAATAATATGCTTCAATTAACTTACGCGAAATTAGGAAAACTTTATTTAAAATCTACGGCGATTTTGTAAATTGTTGCAACGTAATTCAAATAGTCCCTGTTTACAATAGTCTATTTACATAGTATATTTTGAACAACTTTCGACTATTTTTATTTATTTTTGAACATTTGATCTAATTTTTGAATTTTTTTTGAACTTTTTTTGAACTTTTATGAACAATTTGTGAAATACTTTTTTTCAATTATTTAGATTTTTTTTGATATTCAAATACTATTTTTCGAAACTTTTGAAATAAATTATAAAACTCTTGAGAAAGCTTACAAATGTTGAACATAATTAAATCACCGATTATGATCAATGGAAAATGGGATAGAAAATTATTGGTGTGTAATGGTTAAGGATAGTTTTTATTTGACGTTTCGGCTAAACAGCCATTATCAGTTGTGACTTAACTTGAGAGAGAAATAAGGGAACAAAATTCGAAAGTTGATTTTTGAGCGCGAAAATATATTAGAAATTAGCGAAATTATAATAATAAAAAATTAAAAATCTAATATAAAAATCTCTTTAGGTCGATTGCGCTGATACTGACGGTTCTTTCACTTGTACTTGTCATGAAGGTCATGTCTTAAATCTTGGAAATGGATTATGTGAAGATGTCAATGAATGTGCTGATATAAATGCATGTATGGAACATTCCTCATGTGTAAACACAGCTGGTGGACATGTCTGCAATTGTAACTGGGGTTTCATGAAAAATGGCGATATTTGCTTAGATTAGGGTGGAAACAAAGTTTTTTGAAGAGACATAAATCGGCAGTTTATAAAGAGTTCTAAATCTTAAATGCAATTTTAACAACTACTTTTTTATGTTATCCTATAAAAATTTTCAAACATTTCCCGTTTTTCTCAAATTAACATTCGTGTCATCTTTGAGCTCGATTTGAAAACTACATGTATGAATATTTGACTTTCCCAATATCGTAAAAAAATTCTGAAAGCGGTCTTTGTTATAAACTGTTCGGCGAAATCAAGTTTTCTGATTTGAAAATTTTGAGAAATTTTTTTATAAAATTCTTCTGTATTTTCCCTTTTATTCAAATTTGTTTTGTTAATTTTAAAAAGTAAACTGTATTCCTTAAATTAAGTGGATATGAGTAATGCATTACTTTTCTATGGATTAAAATATACTGAAAATCCTACAACTCATTAAAATTTTTGTTAAAAAATAAAAAAAAAGAAAAAAACAAATATTTCCTTTATTCAAACCTAATGGGTAAACTAACATTTTTCAAATTGGGACAGAAACGGCAACTGGCCAAAGTAGGAGTAACTTTCAATTTTGAGCGATTCACAAAAATTAAATTATTTGTATATGATTTATAAAGAATTAAAGATTCTTTGAATATTTATTATTCAGTAGTGTTATTCACCCTGAGTAGATGATATGAATGAATGTATAACGACCCTTGTATGGTAGGTGCTGGAATCCATGCGCTTGTTGAACACCTGGGATCTTTCAGCTGTAACTGTAATGAAGGTTACGGACCATCTGGTATCGGATACCAATGTACCGATGTTGATGAATGTCTGATAGACAATGACATTTGCGGTCCAAATTCATTCTGCACAAATACCGAAAGTTCTTTTGATTGTGGTTGCAATACTGGATATGATCATTTTACCGATGCAAATGGTTTCTCCCAATGTATCAATATTAACGAATGTATGTCGCCTCTCGGTGGCCCCTGCGAAGTCGGAGGAAATGAAGCTGATTGTACCGATACAATTGGAGGTTTCACTTGTATTTGTCGAGCTGGATACCAAGGAATGATCGGAGACAGTCAACTTAATCAATGTTTTGATGTCAACGAATGTTTTGAAGATCCATGTCAAATTAGTTTAGGGTGTGAAATGGGATTTTTTGTTACTTCTTTCTGAGCCAAAATTTTAGATACTTTCGTGGTGCACCATGGTGTAACATCCTGATAGTTTTGGCTTCATACCAAGCGGTAGGGTTTTTTTTAACAAAATAAGTTTTTCAATAAAACATTAATTAATAAAAATTATTGATTTACAAAATATTTAAAAAAAACATCATTTTCTAAAAAAAACAATTTTTAACCAAAAAATTGAATAAAAAATTACCAAGAATTTTTTTATGTACAGTCCTCAAATTAAGCTTTTTTGATTACATTTTTTCATAAAAATATTAGTTTTGTTAAAAAATGTTTTGTTAAAAAAGGTTTTTTGTTAAGAATGTCGTGTTGTTTAGAAATGTTTTATTAAAAATTTTATAGTTAAAATCTTTTGCTATAAAAAATGCATAGGCGAAAAAAGTCTACCAATCTAAATAAAAGCATGTGCTTTATAATTTATAAGCAAAAGATAGGAGATATAAATTATATATCATATAATATAAAGTAGAATGTCCGAAAAAAACAAAGTTTGGATTTATTTGTATACCATAAATCAACCGGTTTCAATTCAAAAATGAAAGATAAAATCAAATAATGAAATATTTCGTTAATTTGCATTTGACTTGTATTGCTGATTTCCGCCCACGCACAATGTGCGTCGCACATTTTATAGCAAAATATAGGCATTTTAAAAAATGTCGACCAAAAATTTTGTCGACCAAAAATGTTTATTCCAAAAAAATATGACTTGTTTAAGTCTAGCAAAACTCGATTGTCGTATTTCCAACCCTTTATTAGCTCTGCTTCCAACCCTGCTGAATGTATTAATTTCCCGGGTGGTTTCGAGTGTAAATGTCTTGATGGGTACCTCGATTTCCAAGGAGTTTGCGTTGATATCGATGAATGTCAAGAAGATCCGTGTTCGATCGAAACTGATGCAAATGAAGCCACTTGTACAAATACAGATGGAAGTTTTGAATGTATCTGTAACGCTGGATATGCATTTTTCGACGATAGCCTAATGTGTATGAATGTCGATGAATGTCAAGCTGACCCATGTATGACAGACATTGGAAATCCAGCAGACTGTGAGGATACTGAAGGCAGTTTTGTTTGTAATTGCCGATCTGGTTTTGAAACAAATGGTATCGACGGTAGTACTCTTTGCGTTAATACAAACGAATGTCTAACAGAAACTGATAACTGTAACACCCACGCTACATGTGTCGATACATTTGGATCATTCACATGTCACTGTAAATTTGGTTTCACTGGTGATGGTGTTGATTGTCATGACATGGACGAATGTGCCGTTTCTGACTAGGGTGGCAAAGGATTTTTCAGATTTAATGGCATCATATCATTTTCGACAAAAATTTTCGATTAGGTTGTAGAGCCTTCAAAATTGGCATACAAGGAAATTTTTGTTAAGTGAAAAATCTAATTTTTTTTGTAAAGCCATCAAAATAGCACAAAATGCAAACTAAAGCATGCAAAAACAATAAGAAATCTCAAAATTGAGTACAAATACAGTCCATTTAAATACTTTTAATAAATAAAAAACTCGTTTTGAACACCTCGGAGTTAAAACCGAAAAATAATTTATTCTGTTTTTTTTATTTTGATATTGGCAAATATTTGTTAAAATTTTAGAACTTCTTGATGATTTTTTGATGAGTTCTTGGCCACCCTATTTCTGACCCATGTTTCATTCTTGAAGAAAATGAAGCCGCCTGTGAAAATACCATGGGTTCATATCAATGCGCATGTCTCGATGGATTCAGAAAACAGCCAGACAGCGACATCATGTGTCAAGATATTGACGAATGTATCGAAACTCAAGATCTCTGTGGCGACCACTCTACATGTACAAATACCCACGGTAGTTTTGAATGTGGCTGCGTGAATGGATGGGAATTATTTGTCGGTAAACTAGGTGGCATCAAATGTCATGACATTGATGAATGTGCTTCAAATATTAATCCATGTCAATTAGATTAGGGATGGAAAACTGATTTTGGCGACCAGACATTTTTTTCTTTAATGCCTTTAATCTAAAACCTTAGGATTCCGTGAAAATTATTGAAATGAAATGCTGGTTTCTTATGAATTTTTAATCTGAAATGTTCCAGGCCTTAACATTATATCATTAATTTCCGGTCAGGCAATTTTAGACACCTCGGAGTGAATGTTTTACTTTTGTACATTTTAATACTTTTTTGCTCAGAATCATCTAAGGAACATAAAAAAATACA
>SCLH01000095.1:183674-194173 GCA_004367855.1 Oikopleura vanhoeffeni | reverse complement strand
TTCCAGTCCAGCTGGAGGAAAGGGCTATTTTCCCCAGCAATTTCAACATTCTACACCCACAACCCCCTTAAGTTAGTTAAAGCTTAGGATTTTAATTTTAATTTTAAGATAAAAAATATGGAAAAAAAACAAAAAAGTTGAGAATTTCATTACTCCCCACCGGATCTAGTTCTTCATATTTATTCAACCACAAATAACCGGTTAAACTTCAAGGTCCTCGAATTCATTCGAAAATAAAATAAAAATAATCCTCTAATTAAACTTTTCAATAAACGTACAGAAACCCTATTAGAAACCTGTATTAGAAACCCTTGGCAAAATATTTATGAAAGTGTCGCTAAATGCAAAAATAAACGCTTGAATGATAAGAATTTGAACGTAAAATTATTTTGATAATTTATCAAAAAAAATTCTTAGTCCTAAGATGACAAAAAAATTCTCTTCAATATGACACAAATTGTTATTATAAAATCGCCTTATAAAAAAGTTGTTTATTATAAAATCGATACCTTTTTTGTTTTTCAAAATTTCGCCCAAGTAGTAAAAATGCTATGGGCAAATTTTTTGATATCTGGCTGCCAGATGTTAACTTTTTGTGTTTTCTCCGAAAATAAGCATTTTAAGATTTCAGGACGGTATTTCCATATTTTTTATAGAAACCCCAAAAATTGTCATTGAGCTTTTACATGCTATTACATTAGGTGATGTAAATACAAAAAATTTTCTAATTTCTCATACAATTTTCAAATTGCCAAATTCTGAATGGTGAAATTTTTTAACTTTACGTTAGAATCAATGAACTGAATGAATGTCACGATATCAATGAATGTTTTGTTTCCGATCCCTGCAACATGCTAACTGGTAACCAAGCTTCATGTGTTAATCAGCCCGGTACATTTGAATGTTTTTGTAACGAAGGTTTTACAATGAACGGTGCTGGAGTTTGCCAAGATAATGACGAATGTCTCGACGATCCTTGTGAAGCTACAGAAGGAAAGAGGTTATATATTTTCGTCAAGATTTTGGAAAAAAAAATTCGTAATATCCCTTTATCACACTTTCGTAAATATCCCGGCCGTACTACTTAAAAACACACTACATTTGCTAATCAGGGCCGGGATATTTACAAAAGTGTGATGAAGGGTTTTCGGCATAATTTTAAGAAAATTGATATAAAAGTCAAAAAATTAACAAGTTGAAAAAATAATTACTATAATTACGTACTCCCCACTCGGGGTTCAGCGCTAATAGCGTTGGTTGAATACGCGTCTCTGATTGTCTGTGATTTTGCTTTCCTTACAAAATGATAGGAGACGATTAGTAATAGCTTGCGCAGCGGATCGCCGCGCACCGAGTTGACCGTATAAAAACACAGCATTTTTAAATTCTAGAACACCAGACCTAAAATTTTATAAAAATGTTTAATGCGAAAGCTCAAACGTCGATAGGTTTTTGTTAACTTCCAATCCGATCAGTTTTTTAAAATCTGCGATCCGATCAGGTTTGTAAAATTTCCGATCCAATCAGGTTTTTAAAATCTCCGATCCGATCAGGTTTTTCAAAACGGTCGCCGACCCCTGTTTCTGTATCCAGTTAACAGTCTTCCCAAATGCAGGTCTTTTTGTTAAACCGTCAGCTAGCAAATTAATTCTGAAAGTTTTTTTGTTAATTTTTCATGTGGCTAATTAAGGCTTTATTCCGAAAATAATTAACCTCGAAGGAAACAATGCTGCTTGTAGAAATTTCCCAGGTGGATTCGAGTGCAGTTGCAATGTTGGATACGAATTTGATACTACTGATCAAAAAACTTGTATCAATATTAATGAATGTGACACACCAGCCACTTGTGATATCGAATTTGGAAATCCAGCGACTTGTGAAGATACTGAAGGATCTTATCAATGTTTCTGTGGAGAGGGATTCATTATTGACGTTACTGCTACTTGTAATGATATTAATGAATGTCTGTTTGTTGAACATCATCTTCGTGAACTTGCTGGCATGTCTCAATATACTAATTTACTCAGAGGTGACTACTGCGGGGAAAATAAACTAAATACATGGGGGGGCAAAAATAAAAAGAGTGTATACAGGCATTAAGGGGGTTGTATAGGCAGTCCATATCTATTGAACTGGAAGTGCTGTCAACTAAATTTCACGATTTCTGATCTCAACGTGGCCTGTTTAATTATACGAATTTTAAAAATTGTGAAAAAAAATCAAAATTTTCCAAAAAAATATTGAAATTTTTTTTAAGTGTCAAAAATGAGAAAATGTTTTTTTGCTCTTGCGCGAGAACGGTCCGAAATTTAAACGTCGGGCGATATCATTTTTTTCTAAATTGCTTCAAAAAAGTTCTGTATGCATAAAAATGTATTCATAAATACAACGAAAAAAAATACCGGTTGGTCGAACATGCTTTGAAAAAAGTTAGAAGTAAAATGTGTCCCAGAGATTACGAACTACTATTCCTGAGATTTTTATAAGATTGTAATGAAAGAATAAAAAGTTATGGGCCTTCGAAAAAGCCTTTCTAGCCTATTCAACCCCCTTAAGGGGGTATACGACTCTGATTTAATAAAGGCCTTAGAGGCATTAAAAATGCTCCAAATTGATACGAGGTGATAATTAAGTGTACTAAGAACCAAATCATCAAAAAAAAATTTCGAAATTTTCGATTTTTTTCTAAGTATTTTTTAAAAGATGAAGTTAAAAAATAACATTTGCTCGAATTTGACCACTAAAACTTCAAAATATCGACTTGACGTAAGCCAACTTTCTCATCAGTGTTTCACTGGNGTCAGATCCTTGTGCATCCATTCCAATACCAAAATAATTTGTGAACACCACTGTGAGCTTGTATCACCTGATATGCTGTACCTTGCTCTTATCAGTAAATTTTCTAAAACTAAAAATCAAAATTCTAGAATATCAAATGTCGGATGCAAAAATATATCGTTTGAACTTCCTTATGCAAAAAAAAATGAAACTCTAACTACCTTGGGCTTTCTGTAATAGGCGCTTGAACAGTCACCTATATAAAGGTGACGGTGCCTTGGCGGAAGTTTTTTTTCTGTGCTCACACGGGTTAAAGAGATTAAATGGATCGAATTGCAATGCCAAAACCGAACGATCGAGTATCCTGCCAGTTTTGCAAAAAAAACGTTGAATTACTCGAGTCTCATGAAAAAAGTTATCATTTTTTGGAATTTTATCTTCAATTTAACTCCCGTAGTGTCTTTGTGGCTTGATGGCTTTTAATCGCAATTACGGACCCTTAATCATGTATGAATGACAATTTACAAAGTGATCAATCGACTATTTGGATAATTGACGTTTGTGCGTTTTTTTTCGAAAATTTTTACTGTATTACAGTAATTATTTTTTGCAAGAAAAATTTAAATCATCAAAAAAGCTTTTGAGCGAGATCAAAAAAAAATTCTAAGACTTTTTTCTCATTACACCATAGCCTCAAAATGACCACGTGACCGTATATTCAAGGAATAAGGTTGATAAAAGTAGTACTGTTTTTTTCAACAATTACTTAAGGGGGGTATACGACTCTGCTTTAATAAGGGCCTTAGAGGCATTAAAAATGCCTCAAATTGATACGGGGTGATAATTAATTGTACTAAGAACGCATTGATCAAAAAAAATCCAAAATTTTCGCATTTTTTCGATTTTTTTCGAAGTATTTTTTAAAAGATGAAGTTAAAAAATAACGTTTGCTCGAATTTGACCACTCAAACTTCAAAATTTCGCCTCGAAGTAAGCCAACTTTCTCCTCAGTGTTTCACTGGCTTTCTTTTGAGCTTACTTTCGAAAAAATCGAAGCAATTTTTATTTCGGAGATTTTTTGGAATATGAGTCATATTATGAGTCATATTATATGACCAAAAAAATCATATTTCGAGTTTTAGCTGGAAATTGTAAAAAAAACGACAAAGGTCTCTTACAATTGTTCTTAGCAATACTTGATAACAATTTGAACCATTTTGCAAATATATCCTAGGAGAAGATAGATTACAAGAGAGAGATTTTCGAATGTTTGTTCCGGCAAACGGGATTTGATTATCAGGATTTGAGCCTATGTTTCACTTCCGTAAATATATTTCGGAACCTGGGACATACAAATCAAATGGAAATTAGCCAGTTTTAGAAGCCTTTGTGCATGCAAACAGTGAATAAAAATTTAATTGGTACGTAAGCAGGAGACATTTTTCTCAGGTAGTGAATAATCTAAATTTCACACTCATACATCACATGAAAAATATTAGTGTATTATAAAAGGTGAATTTAACCATCAAAACATTTGTCCACAGTTGTACTCATTGCCATATTTTACTCGAAAATAATAGATAAAAAGCCATTATCTGCTTTTAAGCGGAAAAATAAACATTTCAATCAAAAATTCATGATTTTCAATCAAAATTTACATTATTTTATAAATACTTTTGATTATGAGATATATAAATCAAAGCGGATCAAAACACTGGCGTAGGCCCAGATTTCTTGCATTGTTGCGACAGAGATAAAAATGTAGACGACAACTGTGACCGTGTAAATCACTGGATATGTAACCTTGCTTCTCACTAGTTTCTAAGAGACTCAAATTAAAATTTTAGAATATGAAAAGTCGAATGCAAAAAATATGACCCTTTCAACTCCTTATGCAAGACAAAATAAAATCACTGCCTTAAGCTTTCTGTGAACAAACATTCAAGAGTTGAAGCCACAATTGTGGCTCTGGTCCTTGGCGGAACTTCTTTTTAATATGCTTCACAAGGTAACCTCCAGCTTACGTCAAAATCACACTTGTTTCACGTATGTACTCATTTTTTTTTTCAATCTATGTTAAATCGAGCTATCGATCCGATCAGCAAATTTCAACATCGGCGCCTCGATCCGATCACATTTTTTTCCAGCCTCGGTTCGATTCCGACAGCCAAAAAATTGAGCTCCGAAATTTCCGATCCGATCGCGATCGTGATCAATCCGATCAGCAAAAATCTGCTCGGAGCCCTTCCCTGGGTGCAACTTTGTTTCGAGAGCTTCCTCTAGAAGGCCGACTTGGCGCGAGCACGAATAAATCAGGTTAAATTTCGCTCTACACACGTTAGCGAAATGTATACTCGCCTCACAGCGCAATTTCGCATTCTGATTTCTCACCAATACCAAATTAACATCAATATATTGGCCACATATAATATATCCGGATGATTGCATCGAGGTCAAAGACGAAACGCAATAATGAAGAGGCCAGGTGATCCTATCTAGATATCTTAATTCAAATTTGTAGGGAATTGATTCTTCGAATTTTTTGAAATATATCTTTCGGACTTAGGTACATTTTGAATGATGCCTGACATACTTTTTCTTGAAAAATTACCTGATTTCTGACACCATTTTCATTGGCTCATCAAAAGGACCAGCGGCAGGCCGCTGAAGATTTTTGTGTACTTCACTTGCAATGGTCGATCAAAATGCCCGACTTTCATGAACAATAAATACAAATCTGAGCAAAATTAACAGTATTTCTAATCGAGGTGAACTTAAAGTGTACATGACCAAATTTTACGGTTCTTAATTCGTACGCGTAAAACCGCGGTATATGTGAGTTTTTAAAACTGGCACATCAATATTTAATTAAAAGAAGTCTAGAGATAACAATAAATTCAGAGCAACTATATGCCCGATCATTAATGCCGACGGTAACTAAATTCTTTTCAATACTCCCTTTAAGCACAAAGATTTTAAGTACTCGGGCTATACATGATTGATACTGGCACAACTGGTCAACATTTTTGCCGATAATCAAAGATATTTTTTTCAGTTAATCTTAACTTTCATGGCTATGATGCTACCGCAGTTAGGAAAAGGAACGTTCTCCAGCGTCCTAGCGTTCTCATTAAAACCAATCCATGAAAATACGAGTGGATTGCTTTTAGAAGCTTTTGAGGAAAAATACACATAATCAAATCCCAAAAAAAACATCGAGAAAAATTTTGGTAGTCACTTGTCGAATATAGCGATAGTCGTTTATTCAGTGGCGTCGTAATTTTTTGAGCCCTTTTATAGATTAACTTTATGATACTATAATATCGGTTATGACTTAAAGTTGACCAAGCGAATCTCATGGTGGCAGTTATTTTTCAAAACAATCTAAACAAAATCTAGAATTTTTCAAAATTCGAATAGTTTTTTGCTTTAACCCGCATAAAACCGGTATCTTACCATGATATGAACATTTTTATTGGTGAAATATGACCCACCGAATTAACGTATCACTGAAATAAAATTAATCGGAAATGTTCTAAGCGAATTTTCTATGAAATTCAATTATTTTTACGCAAAAATGTTAAACCTAATTATCGAATTGACGCTGATTAGTCAAAATTTTAATTAGCTGTAAGCCAAACTTTTTTGATCAGTTGAAATCTCAGCTTCAATTGGTGGTATTTTTGTCCGATTGAGACGAACTTTTTTTTCGTCAACTTTTCATTCTGGTTTACTTATAGTCAGATTTTCAGAATTTTATGAGGGTGAAATCCAAAAATCCAAGAACAGAACCATATTGACGACACTGATATTTACCTTCCTGAGTCGCTAAAAACGGCTCTTATCTGAACATTCCGTCTAGAGAAGTATCACTTTGAAGACAAAAAATGTAAAAATCGGCGTCAAAAAGTGATTCTAGAAAATTCAAGAGCAAATTCAATAAAGAATTGGCGACAAACAATTAGTACCTCACTCTTTCCGTACTCTGTGTGAATTTGAGACGCTTTTGTATGTGGGCTAAAGAAGATAGTTTTTAAAAAACTGTTTAGCTGTTCAAGATAGACTCTACCCCTGGTGGGTGTGATGTAACAATGTTTAAGTTTGAGAATTGGAATCCTTCAGGCGAAAGCTAGACCTATAAACAGTACCTCAGATTTTCACAACTGCCCTAGAATTATACAGTGCGGGATTGTAAAGGTACCAGATTACGACGCCCGACCCCCTTAATATTAAAAAATGTAAAATCGGTAGTTTGACTTTATCGTTACTTATCGGTTGAAATTACCACAATTTCGTAAACATGTAATTTTCAAGTTCAGAGTTGAAGCATTCAATACCTCGATTCGAGAAACTGGCGCAAAAATTTAAAAAAAAGTATGCCCGTTGCCCGATATAATTTAATGGATGGGCAGAACTTAAGGCAGACGGTTTAGTGATTTTTGATTTAAGAAGCTTCGTACGGTTAGACAAATGCAGATCTTTGACCATTTTTGAAACATACATTAGAAAAAGATCTATCTTGATCTATTGCGAATTTCCATATTAGACAGTTTAATGACAACTCCACCAACTATCTGGTTGACGCGTTAAACAAGCAGTTCCCTCACTTTTAAAAAAAAAACAAGGATCTAAGAGCTTATATCGGAAAATTCTTGAGATTTGATGAGAATCGGAAAAGTGGGAATTTTAGTGACTCGGTTCTGTTTTTTCGATTTTGCTTCAGGGTCTCAGCAAATCTGGTTGCAATGTGCCGAAAAGGATTACGGACTTGAATAAATAGGCTTTTCGTGAAAATGCAGGAAACGTGCATTTTTGGAATTAAAGCGCAAGGGTAGTGAACATCGAATCGGGTGTACTCTTTTTTTGAATTTCTGCCTGATTGCTGTTAATCACAAAAAAGTGCGCGAAATCGACAATTTTGACATAGGAAGTAGGAATATTAGAAAATTTTAATGCACAAATAGATCCTGCGGGGTACTCTTGCTGGGAACGAGATAAGCACCTTTGGTCTGATTTCTAACGCAAAAACGGGGTGCCAGAGATCAAAACAATATTTTGATAGAAAAAACTTCATTTTCTTCTAGAATCCGCCTGTGTTCAAAATCAGACCACTAGTTGCTAATTATCTTTCCCCAGTCAAACTCATACCCAAGAATCTTTGGTGGCATTTATCATTTTGTTAATTCGTACTTTCATATTCAAAATTGTCGATTTCGCGCACTGTTTGTCGATTACAGCCAATCTGAGTCAAAATTCGAAAGTACTTCCTATAATACAATGTTCCCCACCTTTGGTTTTGTTACATTCCAAAAATGTCGTCTTGCATTTCCACAGAAAAAACCTTTGATCAAAACGTCGAAAAACACCTTTTTTCGCAACCATGAACAGATTGCTGACCCCTGAGGCAAATATTTCCGAAAATAGAGAACGATTCACTTAAAATGGCAGACAATTTCCGGATTCTCACCAAATCTCAAAATTTTCCGATATAAGCCCTAGGATCCTTGTTTTTTCTTTGAAAAAAGCTGGGGGGAACTGTGTTTTAACCGCGTTAAGCAGATGGTTGGTAGGATTGTACTAAACCTGTCTAATAAAATCGCGAGGATCAAGATATGATCTTCTAATGTATGTTAAAACTGTTCCAGTCTGCCATTTGTCTAACCGATCGAAGCTTTGAAATCCCAAAAAATCACTAACAACCTACCCTCTTAAAAGTTAAATATATTTTCCAATAATTAATTATAGAAAATTGGAAAGTTTGATATTAACACTTGAATGTCATGATTCAAAGATTTTATACTCAGCTTGTATCATTTCTTTTCTTTTGGAAGGTGGCAAGATCCCGCCATAGGTGATTCCGGAGGACCTCTTTTGTGTGTAAATGACGGAAATGTTGTTTTGGCTGGTATCACAAGTTGGGCAAGTAGAGGCGCCGAGCTGGAAATCCAGGAAGAATCGGTCAAAAGTGCACATTTACATAAGTTGCTCGAAGCCACGACTCGCAAATGGTCTCACGCCTCTTAATTGCAGTTTTAGAATCGACGACATTCTACAAAAAACAGACAACAACGGAAGAAACCGCGAAAGACACCCACTGAAACCGCGGCTTAACCTCGGAATCAAGCCACAACGCAAAAATCCAACAACCACGATATCAACGACAACGTACAAACCTAAAAGAACCCTTCTTCTTCTGCCAAAAGCACGATTCGAAATATGTACTCGACACGCTGAATCGCTTGCCGGGTTACACTGAAGTTCACCTTCTTAGATGGCAAAATGACCCGTAAATATCGGAAGTAAATAAAGAAGGTCACAGTCCCGCTCCTAACTGTACATCACCGACCTAAATAAAGTGCATCAGCAAGGTAGATGCCTAAAATCTATAGGCTAATAATGATGCTTAGAAAACTAAATCAGAGAAATTTCAAATAGAAAAATTATATTCAAAGTGTTTGTACTAGTAAAAATTTAAAAATCATAATTTGAAATTTAAAAATAACTGCGCTATTATAAACTGAGACTCGATTTCGCAATCATTATTACTAAAAATTATTTCGCCGGATTTTTTTTGCCATTTTGCAAAATATCTAGTGTTCGTTTACATTTTTTCCGTTCACCGACACATCAAGATAAGACTCGTGCAAGCCCAGCAAATTTGTGGCTTCTTGGAATCCAAAGCAAGTGTTGTGCTTGGCTTGGTTTTTTGCCTGCAAAAAAAAATCAATGTTTTATCACCATTCTCATGTAAAATGAGGCTAACTGTTTGTGAATAGAAATTCTCGTTGATAAAAAGATTCACTCTCTTCTTTTTTTTGCCTAACGCATATCTCTGTAATTCATGTATTTCGGAAGTTGACTTCTAGAATGCTCTATAACCGGAGGCCCACCGCTAATGCAATAAAAGCTTAGAAATTTCATTTACGATATTGTAAGGAATCTTCCACGTGAATTTAAGTAAAGAGGCAAATAGGTACAGTAATTGAAAAAAGTACGAAAATTACGTCAAAAAAAACGTCCAGGGTCATTCAACTACGTTTAAAGACTGTTATCCTCATAACACCAAAGTCCGAATTAAACAAGTTACGAAATAATCGAAATAAGGTTTGGAATATGCCAAATTAATTCTATTTATTGAAAAAATAAGATAAACGTGACGTTTTTTGTCGAAATATTATGTTCAATTAACGTAATTAAGGAAGAGTTTCTCAAGAATCTTTTCGGGCGTGATTGATACTATCTTTTACTTGTAGCGCCCCCCGCCAAAACCTTAAATTCCCACATCTGAATGTACGTGATCGTTAGACCCTCTGGTTAACTGAAAAAAGTCTTAAAAACTTTTTAAAAACCACTTCTTTTTTTTCAAAAAGTTGATTTAAAGGGGTATGCGTTCTATTGACAATTTCTTCAGTAAATATACTGCAAACTAAGACTAATGAAAAACGAAATCGATAATTGTAGATCTATGCCTTGATCTTGCGAAACAAATACTACACAAATTATTTTTGACCATTATCACAATAGGTACCAGTATCGTAACAAGTGGTGAACATTTTCCAATATGCAAAACTATCTCCCCAGACGGTATAATCGAATCCAGACTCAACATTTTCACAGATCAGTAACGGTAGTATGTAAAATTTTTTATCGCGGACTTTTTGATCCGTGCATAACGAACATTCCTAGAACGTCCATATAACTGATCGATGTTTCACTATTCT
>SCLH01000095.1:165591-183653 GCA_004367855.1 Oikopleura vanhoeffeni | reverse complement strand
GCGTACAACAATTTGAGAGGTTTTAAATTTTCATTGCCAAAACTCTATCTTGAATTGCATCAAAAGTATGGAGAGTATTTTTTATTCGATCAATTTGTCAATGTTGGGAGATTTTTTGAGCCGATAATCGGCTTGAGCGTTCCAAGGGTAAGAAGACTTTAAATGGGGTATACGACTCTGATTTGACACTTTTCTAGGTGAAATAACTTGGAAAACTACAGTTCATTGAGAAAAAACCGAAAATGCTTATTTGTAGATTCTATGCCTTGATCTGCGGAAAAACATACTATCACAAATTATTTTTGACCATTATCAGCCTAATAAGGTCCAGTATCGTAACAAGGGTGAACATTTTCCAATATGCAAAAACTATCTCCGCCAGACGGTATATCAGAATCAATGCTCAAATTTTCACAGATCAGTAACGGGTAGTATGCTAAATCTTTCTTATCGCGGACTTTTTTGATCCGCTGACATGAACAACATTCCTAGAACGCCAATAACGACGATGTTTCACATTCTAGATCAAAACTATCTCATCCGTAGGATATTTTTGCAAATAGGTTCAAATTTTTATCAAGATTCGCTCAAGAACAATTTGCAACGATGATCGACCTTCTTTTCAATTTCGAGCTAAACTCGAAATATATTTTTTTGGTCATATTCCAAAAAATTTCCGAAAAAAAGTGCTTCGATTTTTTCGAAAGTACTCATAAAGAAAGCCAGTGAAAACTGATGGACAAGTTTGGCTTACTCAAGCGATATTCTTGAAGTTTTAGGGTCAAAATATTCGAGCAAACGTTATGTTTTTAACTTCATGCTTTAAAAAAACTACTTACGAAAAAATCGAAAAAATCGAAAATTCGAAAATTTTTTTTGATGAGTGGTTCTAGTACACTTAATTATCACCCGTATCATTTGGGGAGCATTTTAATGGCCATCAAGGCCCCTTATTTTAAAAATCAGAGTCTTTACCACCTTAAGGGGCGTTGAATAGGCTAGAAAGGCTTTTTCGAAGGCCCATAACTTTTTATTCTTTCATTGACAATCTTATAAAAAATCTCAGAATAGTAGTTCGTAATCTCGGACACATTTTACTTCTAACTTTTTTCAAAGCATGTTCGACCAACCGGTAAATTTGAGTGACCGCGAGCAAAAATTTTTTTTTGAAAGTCTATTTTTTTTTCGCTTTATTTCAAAAAAAAAAAAATTGATTTTCTTCACAGATAATGTATATTTTTATAACCAAAAAAAACTGTATCGTCGTTTTTCCCATTTTCATCCCTAAAAGTGGCTTTTCAAAAAATAACGAAAAGTGTCGTTTTGGCCCATTTTTGCCACTAAAAGTCGTATGTTATTTTTTTGTCGTTGTATTTATGAATACATTTTTATGGCATACAGAACGTTTTTGAAGCAATTTAGAAAAAAATGATATCGCCCGACGTTGAAATTTCGGACCGCTTCTCGCGCAAGAGCAAAAAACATTTTCTCATTTTTGACACTTAAAAAAATTTCAATATTTTTTTGGAAAATTTTTGATTTTTTTTCACAATTTTAAAATTCGTATAATTAAACAGGCCACGTTGAGATCAGAAATCGTGAAAATTTACGTTGACAGCAGCTTTCCAGTTTCAATAGATATGGACTGCCTATACAACCCCCTTATGCCGGTTATACACCTCTTGTTATTTTTGCCCCCCCATGTATTTAGTTTATTTTTCCCCGCAGGAGTCACCTCTGAGTAAATTAGTATATTGAGAATTGCCAGCAAGTTCACGAAGATGATGGTTCAACAAACAGACATTCATTAATATCTTAACAAGTAGCTATAACGTCGAATAATGAACCCTCTCCACAGAGACAGTGATAAGATCCTTCAGTATCTTCACAAATCGCTTGGGATTTCCAAATTCGATCACAATGGCTGGTGTGTCACATATCATTAATATTGATACAAGTTTTTTGATCAGTAGTATCAAATTCGTATCAACACATTTGCAACTGCACTCCGAATCCACCTGGGAAATTTCCTACAAAGCGCATTGTTCCTTTCGAGCGTTAATTATTGTCGAATAAAGCCTTAATTAGCCACATGAAAAATTAACAAAAAAAACTTTCAAGAATTACATTTGCTAGCTGATCGGTTTAACAAAAAGACCTGCATTGTGGGAAGACGTTAACTGGATTACTCAAACAGGTCCGGCGGGACCGGTTGAAAAACCTGATCGATCGGAGATGTAAAACCTGATTGGATCGGAATTATTACACCTGTCGACGATTCGCAGATTTTTTAAAAAACGGGATCGATATTCAAATTATAAAAATTTTTGATAAAATGTATAAATTTTTGTATTAAATTTATAAATTGCCGTGTGACAAAATTTTGTAATTTTTACTGGTTTTTCTTCATGAATCACAGTCTCTCTGCTTTGAAATTGCAACCAATCGCAAAAAAAACCTAATAAAGGTATTTTCTCAATTGTCACCCTTCCTTGAAAATAATGACATCAAAAATTTGAGACAAAAAAAAGAGTATTAATCTACTTTCAACCTCCGTTAAAAATATTAACATCCAAAAACTTTTCCCAAAAATTACAGATTACAAAAAAACGTTCCTTATATCGAAATTTCATCTTAATAAATAAAAACAAACCACCGTAATTATCAACAAAAATTGTTCTAAAACAAAATTTTCCTAAAACTTTCCTTACTTTTTTGCCGATTTCTCTAAAATTTAACTAAAACCCGATTTCTAAAAACTGACTAACTATTCGAAAAATCTGAGGAAGTCAGTTTTTAGGAAAGTCTTCTACCTATTTGTAAAGGCCAACTATTTTGAAAAATGAATCAATCTGATTTAAAATTCTTTAAAATTGCGGCAAAGTACCGCTAATTAAGTTAATTCGATGAACGAATATTTTTTGAGTGAAGGTTTAAAAATGTAATAAATAAGTTTTCTTATACTTTATATTATCAATTTTTTGACTAAAAATTGCGGATATTCAAAAATAACTTTTTAATTAGAGAATATTTTTCAAATCCAAAAAATTTTATTGAACCTCAGATAAATTTTGAGAATATTTTGAAGAAAGAAAAATTCTTGAAAATTCAAGTTCAATCAGTACACTATGAAATATAAAACTTGGTTTTCGATGGGCATTCTTAAGAAATAAATGTTAATATTTTTAAATTCTATTTAATTATTTAAAAATTTCGGACTTTCTGCTTTTAAAGAATGAAAGTAGAGACTAATCAGATATGTAGTTATCAAAGTATAAATGTTCAAAGTCGAGCTTAAAAATCGGTTTTGGAGCCTCCAGCGTAGTTTTTAGTTTGAAGCCTCTAAGAGTTAAGAGAAAATGAGTTATAAAGGATGAAATCCGATGAATAAGACGAAAGTGTTTGATATAAACATGTCTGAATGGGTAAATAGTTTTTCGGGTTCACGACCCGAAAAATTAAATACTTTCAAAAATTGGGGTTTTTGGGTTTCTTGATAATTAAAAAAAAAATCACCCGAAAAACTCGTAACTGATGATCAGAAAAATAAAAAATAAGTAAAACGTTTTAAAACTGATGGTTACAAAAACCAGAAAATCTTTTTTACCCGAAAAACTAAAATTTGGAACCCGTCATAAAAACGTTCTACCAACGTTCTAAAAACGTTCTGGTATAAGTGCATATTATTCGACATTTTGATTGGTTGAAATTTAAACAAGGCAAACTTGTTATTTTTAAAGAATGTTCTTATTCAAAAATTGACCAAATTTTTTCCAATTTTGACATAATATTTCTTTTTGAACATATGATTACTTTTAATTAAGGTCATCGAGCAACTACTGTGTGTACTGCAAATTCTGACTGTATTAATACTCCTGGTTCATTCCATTGTGAATGTAAGGAAGGTTATGCAACAGAACAACAAATCATTGGTGACGTTTGTGTCGACTTTGACGAATGTGCTGCAAATATGTGTGGAGCAAATATGGATTGTACCAATTCTGAAGCATCATTTTCGTGCGAATGTGCTTCAGGATTCACAGAAGATCCAGCTGGAACTGGTGCATGCTTAGATATCGATGAATGTCCAGCAGAAACAAGAATGTCCGTTTGTGGAGACTTTTCTACTTGTTTCAACATCGACGGTATTTTATGATTTTGATAAATTTGCCCCTTTTTATGTAGGCTAATAAATTGACAGGAGGGAACTGAAAAAGTCAAAAGCAGTGACTTGTGTATTTCGGTACCTTCGAACTTCCTCGTGTACCACAGTGAAACGTTATACGTGTATTTAAATATAACTCAAAATATGCATTTTAATTTTATTGATCACAAAAATAATATACCGATATTATGCGCCATTGCGTAGGTGTGAGATGCAGATCGAATGCGGGTTGAATTATAATATTTTAAAAATGAAGGCCGTCACAAGTAACCATAATTTTTATTCGTTTTAAAAAATGAAATGCTTCATAATAACGACGACTCATTGACATCATGGGCCATAATTTATGTAATACCCTTATCAGGGATTCTTCATCTTGCGTAAGTTATTCTTCGGTTTTTATTTTAGATTATATAAATGATCTCTGCGTGGGCGGCAAAAAATGATCGATCGATGAGGTTTCCCTGATAGCCTAGTTAGTAATTGATTTCCACTTGTGACGGGCCGCATTTTGTAGATATATCGGATCAATCGGACCTCCAGAGTACAAATCCTAATATTTGAATGAATACAACAACGCAAGAATATTAGCACCCAATCAAACGGTGATTTGCGGAAATAGGCCGATTTCATTGGTCCAGATTATAAGAAAAGATCACCAATCACAGATGCTCAGTTTCGCATTTTTTCAAACTATTTAGAATTTGTACTCTGGGTCCGTTTGATCCATGATAAAATAACAAAAAAAAAATAACGCCACAAAACATTTTTGAAATGAAAAAATGCTCACAATTTTTTAAGTGGGTATTCAAAAATAAGCCAAAACATTGATTTCCTGTAGACGGTATAATACACACTACAGTATTGAGTGGACCAAGGTGAAGCAGGGCCGAATTTATATTTATTTTTCAAATTTATTTTTTCAAATTGTCACTATGTTTCAAAAAATACTTAAGGAAGGGCATGAGCTAAAAAAACAGTCAACTTATTGCCACTTATCTCTATCATTTCGGTATAAGTTTTAAAATTAAGGTTCTTTCGTTTGCGGCTGTATGGTTGGATACGTTATGACCGATGGAGTATGCACTAACATCGACGAATGTGCTGATGTCGAAGACCCATGTGATATCCAAAACTCTAATGCTTTCTGTGTAGATATTGAAGGTGGTTTTCAATGTATCTGTGACTCAGGATTCACTGGTGCATCAGGCATAGGGTGACCACGATTTAAAATCTTTATAAATTGTGCAAATACAGTCTGCGACCCTTCAAGTACTCTTAAAAGCTAAAAAAATATGTTATTTTATTACAGAAAGTGCTACAAATTTGTAAACTTGAAAGCAGTTTTCTTCAAATTTTATTGAGATTATATGAATTTTTCAAAAAATTTTAAGGTGGTGAAGGCTTTAAAAATCATTTAAAAATTTTCAACAAAAACTTTAAATTTGAAGGCATTTTTCAGTTAAGACAAACATTTTTAAATTTTCTGTCAAATTTTTAAAACTTTTTCTCACTTTTTTGAAAAAACTGTAGACACCCTAATCAGGAATGAACGAAGCCACAGATTGTACTGATGTTGACGAATGTGCCGAAAATACCGACGACTGCGGAAATGACGCATGTGTTAATACTGAAGGTGGATTTACCTGTTCTGCTGCTACTACTACAGTCGCAACTACAACAACTTGGCCAGAGGGATGCACATGTACTCAATTTACTTGCATGTGCACCACTACTACAGTTACTCCAGTCATGGGAAATCATTTTAATGGTCTGGGACGCAAAGGTCAGATGCCTATTTTTTACTCTTTGCTCAAAAAGTAAAAAGTAGAATTCTACGTTTACGTTTTCCGCCATTTAAATTTAAACCAGTATAGAAACCTGCAGACTTTAGATTGCATTTGCCCTATGTATAGGTTTAATTACCTTGGGATTTTTTTATTTTGCCTTTTCATACCAACTTTGTAAATTTTAGTCTTAGATTTTTTTACTACAATGAAGTTGATGTGAAATCGCTATAAAGAGTGTTTATTGTGTGGAAACCATATTAACTTCATTATATTTTACCAACCAACGAGCGCGTTCGATTATCTTTAGACTATTTTCGCCTTTCGCGGCACAAATATTTTTTTTTTGGAAAAATTAAAAAATAATTTCTGTTTGTCTGATTAATTTACCACTAAAATTAAATTCCTTTGAAAACTTTCGAACGATGGTCTGTTTTTAAGAAGTAATTGTATATCAACTTGGCGCTCATTGATGTTAACTTTTTTTTTTACTTCAATATAAAGATGACTAATAATTCAAAAATACCATGTACCATATTCTCGCAACTGCACGATACTTTTTTTTTGAGCCGGCGAAAATTTAAATTATTTTTTTGAATAACCTGTATACTTTTGTTAATAAAAAGTAAAACACAGTACACTAACTTACATTTATAGAAACCCACTTTCGCGAAAAAAAATGGTTTCCATAAATGGTTATGGGTTTCCATTAAAGGGTTATGGGTTTCCATCACAGGGTTATGGGTTTCCATTACAGGGTAATTTTTGGCAAAATTTTAGAGTTTTTTCTAAATTACATGTTCAGGGATCAATTATAGGGCAGACGAAATCAACAAACTTTTTATAAGAGGTTTGAGCAAATTAAATACCAAAAACAGAGTTTGTTTTACTCAAACATGCCTTTTTTTTCAAAAATGGTTTCCATAAATGATAATTCCTTGTTTTTCAAAAATGGTTTCCATAAATGGTAATGGGTTTCCATTAAAGGGTTTTCATTACATGGTAATGGGTTTCCATTACAGGAGGTTTTCATAAATGGTTAGTTAGTGTACTTTGAACATTAATTAATGAGGTTTTTGGAAGAAAATAAATAACTCAAAAATTATCATTAATTTTTTTGCGTAGACTGCTTTATGCTTGTTTTTTTAAACGCAATTAATTATGTTAAAATGATTCCTTCTGCAGATACAACCACAACACCATCTACTTCTTGCGCTAGCGTGGTCTGTGATGCTGGATTCGAATGTGCAATGTCAAACGGAGTCGCTGGATGTGTCGACATTGACGAATGTACAACTGGTGTAGCACAATGTGATGAACTTGAAATCTGTGTTAATTCTGAGGGAAGTTTTGAATGTGCATTTGAGGAATCTAAATGTTCAAGTATCAATTTGGACATCGACTGGAAGGGAGCCAAATACGTTTTCCCACAATTTGTTGGAGATAGAACGACGAAATTAATGGCAGTCGTTTTCAATGATCACGACAGCATCGATATCAGAAATGAAGCATACACAGGTATTTTACGATAAATATGAAGTTTTATTTATAATATCTATTTATTTATTGAAAAAAGCTAATTAGCTGAAAATCGACAATAAAATTCGTGAAACTGAATTTTGATAGGATGATTGGGTCAAAAAGATGGAAAATCTCATTTCAGATTCTTTGTAATATGACCCCTTATGCTCTTCACATAATGCCAAAGTATGAGTTTGAACAAATAGTTCTAAAGAGCAAAACACAATATTGTAAAAATACCGTGAAAATCAATTTTTAAGGCGTTCGGGTCATAAAAAAGTTTTAATGTGTTTTTTTATTATTAATAAAAAAAAATTAGTCACAAAATAAATGCAATTTCCAAACTTAAAAAAATGACTTTATCATCCTATTTCAAAAGTAAAATACCTTTTTATTCATGTAAAAGTATCTTCATTTGTTTCATTTATACAAAATAATCATGCAATTTTTCAACAAAATGTTTTTTCGTGTTGAATTTGACTTATTTAATCAAAATTATTTTAACCCTCATAAATCATTATCAGTCTTTCTAAACCGGGATTTGAAACATAAGTTCTTTTAAATCGTTATTTATTTTCAGTCGAAAAAACTTGAAAGTTCGAACAATATTGTGTATATATTTTTTAACTTGGCGAAGGAAAAATATGCTGTGTTAGGCCAATAAAACATGTAATAGGTCGGCATTTATTTTTAAAACGCGCTCGGACATCGGCCATACGCTTTTGGCTTTCAAAATAAAAACCCACCTTAGTTACATTTTTTTAGACCGATGTTGAACAACCAATTTTTCATCTTCGCAAGTAAAAAAAAGCACATACATGTCTGCTATTTTAATTCTGTTAATATTAACATTTTAAACATTTTCTGATTGCTTTCGTATTGAATACGACGAATAAACAGTGTGAGTTTTTTCCCATGAGGAATTAAGCCTGGAAAGTTGAAGCCGTATAGATCGTTGATCTCGGGTTGATCTTTCATTACTATACGAGTAAAATCGACTCGGCAAAAATACTCGTTATTGTTTCAGTCCATAACAACAGGTGTAAGGGATTAAAAAAACTTTATGTCACATGACTTTGAAACCGCGCGTTCATTCGCTGATTTAATTTTCAAGCTGGATTAAGCTTGTTAGGTATGCTAATCAAAATTCTTCACAGGAAAAACTCACCCTGTTTTTTTTACTAGTAAACTTGTTTTTACAGTATTTAGTAAACTATACTATTTACATTTGTTTAGGATATTTGATGTGGGGTAAAATTGATTGTGGAATGGACATGGTTCAAGCTGTTGCAGATGGTCGATTATCGTTTGAAATTATGGATTACGGTGCTTACTACAGTATCGACACAGCACCATATTTCAGATCTGATAAAACTCTTTCTGGTGGAATTCTAGAAATCAAACAAAATATCGCAGGAACAGTTCCAGACATGCCACATGAAAAAAAAACTGGTAAGTTATGCAGAATTATATCAAAAAAGACTAAAATAGTGAATTTTTATACTCGTGCGGTAAACTTTNTAAACCATGTCATATGGTTTTTCAAAGAACATATGAAAAATATTAGGTCACCTAGTCGAAAAGTTAAATTAGTCATTTTGTAAAGTTTTTTTCGTTGATTTGAAACAAATATTAAAAAAAAATTGAACGAAAAATAAGGCATTTTTTCATAATCTTCGGAACTTTTATCGAAAATTTCTCATAATTTGTCGAATTCAAAAAGTTTAATTTGAACTCAAAATTTTCTTAAAAAGCCATAATGCAAAAATTCGCTAGTAACAAAAGTTGCCTGGATTATGAAACATCACTTTGATGTTATATTGAGAAGAATATATTAATCCAGTGAAAAGTTATTCATCAAGAGCCCATATCAGTATCTGCCAAAATGCACCGACCCCCTTAAGGGCCTCGGTTGATTGAAAATTGAAAAAGTGAAAATCTGTCAAAATGCACCAAGGCCCTTAAAGCTTTCTAAGATTCAATTAACTTATCTTCGGAATAAAACCTCAAATTTTTGAAATATGAAATTTCAAGGCAAGAAGGGTTGTTTAGACGATTTTTAGAAAAAAATTATCTTTATATTTTTGTATTTTAAAAATTGAAATTTGGATTTTGACGAATTACACTACCCAGGCATAATCACATGTTTTATTTTTATAGTGCCGTGAAACAATGTCTAGAGTTCATGATTGTTATTTTCAAGCATTTTCGCATTAATCAGACTCTTGACCGAAAAGGTAATAACTTCGTTACTCTAATAAGTTTATTTGACACTCAACTAATGGCATTGAAAATATTTTAAATGGCTTAATCTTAGAATTTTTCGAGTTTAAGTTATTTGGTGGGCCAAAAATCCAGAAAAATTTCGCATGCATGCACCTCAAGAGAAAAACGGGAAATGTCTTTTGATTTTAGTTCCGTGAAGTTTTTCGAAAGACAATTTATATTGTTCCAAAAAAAAATTCTTTTAACCGTATTTCAACTAAAAAATGGATATCCTTTTGTACAGTTTTTTAATATCAATTTTTTACATTCAGATGTTCAAAAATGATGAAATCCAATTTCAAGCATCCAATCGAAGAGCCCAGTATTTTATTGGCCATGAATATCCCTTGCTAATATCTTCATTATTGCTGTAAACGTTATATTAGCGTTTTGCAGACGACTTTTTAATATAAATAATATTCTTGTCATACTGAACAAATAAAAAAATGAATATGTAAGATTATCATCCACTTTTAATGGCTGGAAAGTACCTTTTGATTTATCATGCAGATGATATAAATGGTCCCATCTAAAAACTTTTGTCATAAGATTTGAAAATAGATTCCGTAAAATCGTGTTTTTAAAATGTGCGGTGGTTGATGTCAATATTTGTTCTAAACATCACATACTTGTTAGATATTCATGATTATTTTCTAAAAAAAAAATGAAATTAAAAATGGATTATAAATTATCAGAGGAAATATACTCAAAAACTAAGTTTCGTGTGTCAGTTGAAGATTTGAAAGGAGAGTTTCAAATTTAACTTTTTATAATCACTTTATTTTTCTCAGAATTGACCATTTTAGGCATGGAAATTTTGTGTAATGAATACTTCCTTAATGTTGCGGCTGCAGATGATCGATGCACAACGTAATTTATGCTTCGTCGTACATTTTTTGATTGGAAGTATTACTGCCGCAGTAAAAGGCCAGAAAATCGATACTTTATATGGTTCTAGCTTTTGAATATTTTCAGAAAAATATTTTATTGAATCAATACTATTGATGTGAATTCAAGCAAAATTTATAACAAAAAAGTAAATTCGATAATTTTTTTTTGATGAAAATTAGTTTTTGTTGAAAAATCAACAAAACGAAGAAGCCAATTTCAAGGCCAATTTGTAAATTTTATAAACCAATTTATAAGGCCAAGTTAAAAATAAATTATTCTGAAATTTGTTTTTTCATTTGAAAAATACTGTTAGAAACGCAAAATTCGTTATTTCAAAAAATTGAAATTTTCGATTGAATTTGGAATTGTGGCCTTCACTATTTTGCCTTTTACTACCAAGTTGGTAGTACCAAACCCACTTTTTAAAACCAATTTTACTATAAAATCTTTAAATATTTGAATATTTATTTTATAAATCAAATCCAAAAATTAACGAAACTTTGAAAGACGCAAAAAAATTTTTTCAGACGAATCGTATAACACTAGACACTATTACTACATTATCACTGGCAGCAGGATTAAAACAACGGAAACAATATGGATTTACAATACAATATATAAGCCGGAAAACATACAATACTAACTTTGAAGATTATACGAAACTACTGAAAATAGATATAAAAGTTGGGTGGTTATCGAAAAAAGCTTTAATTTTCATGGTACATACTTGTTCTGCAGTAGAAGTTATCCTGCACGCGAAAGTTAGTAAACTCCCTAAAAACAATTTATTAAACAGGGAACGATTCATAAAAATAGAGAGATTCGATTTCAACATAAATCTAATGGTGGCATTCTTTTTAAACGACCTTGATTTTTCAAGATATTTTTGCATTTTTTTAAGGAGGTAGCATAAGTCATGCTGATTGGTACATTTCCGGAGCGATACCTATTACGGGGTCCTCTGATCGTTTTTTGTCACTTTTTCAGCCAACATTTGTATATAATTTTTATTAACCCCCGCCTGCACGAGATGTCCTACCCTCCCCCACCTGCACGAAAGTGTTTCAGAACACACACATATTACTTAGATTGCTGACCGCAAAAATAGCTTTTTAGATTTTGAAATAAATATTTATGGTTTATAAATTACAAGAGTTCACTGGTTTCAAATGAAACATATAAGTCAAGAGATGTTTTGAAACCTATTTTCACAACCAGGTGGTGCCGTTTGTAAAAATTAATAATGCAAAAGATTTTGGCTTGAAAAACTATCTCTATAAGTATATTTATACATTCATATTTGGTTCCAGTCACGAGATAGACGAAATATCTCTTTTCATCACCAAGTGGCGCCGAGTGTCAAGATTAATAATGCCAAAGTTTTCCCCTCCAAAAGTCACCCTAGTAAATATAGTTGTAGATCCTTATCTTGTTCCAGTACTGGAACTTCCAGTGCTGTTTTAACTGCATTTAAAAAAAATTGCATCCAAAAATATGCATTTCCGGTCTGATGAGAAATTTCTAGAACTAACCAAATTTCTTGAAATTAAAAATAAGGAGAACTATCGGGAGTCTGTTCCAATATTCCGCCGGCCAAAATGACACTTCCCCATAATATTTTTGGTATCTGTGTTCTGAAACACGCTTGTGAAAGTGGGGGTTATATATTTTTTTTATATAACTCGGTTTTTGAAAACGACTTATCCTATTAAGTTTTTTGATAGCTCAAACTGAGAACAAATATCTCGTGAATAATACAATAATAATAAATTGGTCAGAATAGGACCATTTTTTATGTGACTACTGAAATTTTTTAATTATCAGCTTTGATTAAAAAAATTGGAAATAATGCCCTGATTCAAATAATTCTATTTAATTTATTTTTCTTCTAATATTTGTGCTCAGTTTGAGCTATCTGTAAGCATAGGCGAACCTAGCTAAACAGAATGTGCGTGGGTAGCCCTGCGAGTACAACCAAAAAGTATCAAAATACTTATTGATTTTAAAGCGCGAGAAAGGAATGGTGATCGAAAACTAAATACAGTTTTTGATCCACAATGATTGCTAAAAACAATCATTTAGCTTGGACAAAATACAACGACACAAAACGTAGGTTTGGTCGGCGAGCTCACATATCCCTTTATCACTTTTTGGTTAGAATGCGTAGCCACAACGTTAAAATCACACGTTAAAAGGTGTAGTGGCTACGCATTCTAACCAAAAAGTGATAAAGGGATATCTAAGAACTTAATCGGATGAGTCGTTTTCAAAAACCAAATTAAATGTAAATTCCACACCTCAACCCGCACATTCATAGATCATCATTAATGTGTTAAACGCAAAATGTACAATTTTTACAAACCTAAGATTAACTCGCGAACAGTACATGCGATTTTTTTTGTCTGTTTCAGACAAAATTCTCGACTTTCTAAGTAAAATTCTAATTGGCTGAAATCAGAATAATTACTGTCAGAAGTCTCGCAATCACTATTTTATGCAGATTTACTGCGCGCCATTATTACATTGATTAGGCTGAAAATTGAAATATTGAAAAACGGGCAAAAATCCTAATAATTATAATATTGAAATACTTTCATTGAGGATTATTTTTGCTGTGAGTATTATTCTTTGTAATTTAAGACTATCCTATGTCTATAATTTCAAATAAATTTATTATTTTTGCAAGCAAATCCGATATTTTAGAACTAGTTATTCAATAGTAAATTACTATTATACACTTTTTTGGTTGCAATCCATTTCTCATGTGCTCGAAAATAACTACTGCACTAACAATTCCCTTAAAGACGATATAAATAAATTTCAGACATTTTCTGGAGGTATCAGCAGCGGATAATCAGCTAAAAAGTTCGCTTTTTTTTCTGCACATTAAAAATTTCCTAAATATGAAAGTTTTTACTACTAAAAATGGCCAAAAATAGAAAAAACAGCTTTTTTAGAAATAAAAATTGACATTCAATTGCGGTTGATTATGAAAATGTCCTCACTATCAAAAAAAATGACGCATATTATATGCGGCATTATATACAACACCCGCAAATTTATTAAGATTTTTTTGCAAAAATGAAATTTTTATAAATTGTGTGCAAATTGGCACTAACCGGTGTCACAAACAAGTGGTGTAAATTTCATCAATAGTTTGGAAATGATATTCGTTTGACCCTTCCATCGGTTGACATACGGAAACCAAAAAGAGACCAGAAAATTTCACCGGTGATTCTACCTGATTTTTTATGAAAAAGTCAAAAAACTATTAATAGAAAAATTTTGGACTTGATTTACGGAAAATTTTCATTATATTTCTAAGAAATTTGACAAAAAATAAGAAAACGTTTTTGATCTTTCAAAGAGCGTTGAGAAAATATGTAGGCATTTATGATAAAAGTTAAAGTGGCTATTCCTGGTGTTGTTTCTGAGATTGTATTCGTTAATACAACCCTAATGTCCTGTTTAGAGTGAAAAAAAGACTAAAATGGTAATGATGTACAATACTAGGAGATTAGCGTCGCTGATTGGACACTCACGCGTTGCTTAAAATCCTTATGATAAGGATTTTAAGGACCTTATCCTACACCACACTGACATTTCTCAAACTTTTGTGTTTTTTCACTCTGAACAGGATATTGTAATGCATACATGTAACATGTATGATATTGCAATAATTGCATTCATATTTTGTGTAGCCTATCCTTAACGTAGCGCTATTATCCTAAATGCTCTCTCCGCCCGCACAAACAGTGACCGCTCTTTCGGCCCCTATTAGTATTGTAGCATAATTTTAGCTTACTAATCTAATTCTAGAGCTCAGATGATTTACTAAATGGAGAGTATGCCTGGCGTTTTATGGCTGAAGAAGAACCAGCAAGTTGGATGTGCCTTGACGCGCTAAGAGAAAAATCAATTTTGGTTTATATAAAATGTATCAAACATTTACGAGATTTGATGATCAAAGCTCGAAAATTGGAAGAATTTAACAAACTTTTATCAGAGTACACTTTCAATGGCCACAATATTTCTCTAAGAATAATAAGTTTGTACAATCTATTCAAAGGACCCTACATTGATGAAGTTTGCAACTTTTTAACCGAGTTAAACTTCCCCTTAAATTTTAATAACTGGAGTCTTACGGCCATAACTCCTCATGCTCTAAGAAGGGGTGCGCACCTCAACATGTCACATGTGGTACAAGTAACTTAAAAATAAGCCTTATGTTGGCGTGATAAAACATTCTGAGGCCAATTTGAGTCTCTGAGTAAACTTGATTAAAAAATGCCCTGACTATCAAAATACATGGTGTTTTTACCACCCTAAATTTCATTGGGAATTTTTTGCAAAAGTAATTTTTCTTTAAATTGCTTATTAATTTTAATTAACTTAATAAATCTTTTTTTACTGCACAGAAAACACAAATAAAATATTACACAAGAAAAAAAAGTGCCAAATGGCACTAACCGGTGTTCCCAACAAATATTTTCATCAATAGACTATTGACAATAGTTCAGAATTGATATTCGCTTGATCCTCCAATCGGTTGACATACGGAAACCAAATAGATACCAGAAAATTTAAAAAGTTTTTCTGCCTGATTTTTAATGGAGAATTCAACAAATAAATTTAAAGTTTTGGACTTTACTTGCGGAAAATTTTCAAAATATTTCTAATAAAAGTCGGAAAAAATGACAGATAAAAATTTTATGATTTTTCAAAGAGCGGTTAGAAAATATGTAGACATAATTAATATTTTTCACTAAAATGCGGAAAAGTGCGCAAAATTTTCTAAATGTTTTGATTTTTTTAGGAAATTAAAGCTCGTATCGTATCGTATATTTCGGATCGGATCGTATTATATCGTTTTTTTGCGATACGATCCGATCCAGTTTTTGAATCAACCCCTCTAGATACGATACGATCCATTTTTTAATTTCGACCTCCTAGATACGATACGATCCGATCTAGTTTTCAAATCACCCCCTCTAGATACGATACGATCCAGTTTTGAAATCAACCCTTCTAGATACGATACGATTCAGTTTTTATATCAACCCCTTAGATACGATACGATCCAGTTTTTGAATCAGCTCCCCTAGATACGATACGATCCAGTTTCACTTTTTCATATGCCGATCCCTGCTTTGAAATCGTAAAATTTCCCCAGATCAAGTCCAAAATTTTTTATTGATGTTTTTTTAAGCGCCATTTAGAAAATGATATACATGTATCTGTATCTTTATTTTTGAGATGTTTTATCAGAATTTTNTCGTTTTGTTTCGACGCTCTTTAGATATACGGTTTCGTAAAAATCGGTTGAAGCCCTTTTTAAACATAAATTTAGAAAATCTTCAAGCCAGAGAAATTTTGACTCGAGTCAAGCCAAGCCAGAGAATCCTTGGCTGGATAATCAAGTCAAGTTTTTTGACTTGAGTTTGCATTGATTTTTTAGCCAAGCTTTATGAGTTGACTATAAATCCAAATGTATTTAGTTGAAAGGCTAAATTTTTTTGACCAGTGATTAAAAATAGGCAAAAGTGGTGTTAAAAGCCAAATATATAGAAAACTGAGATTTATAAGATATTATGGCATATTATTATAAGATATTATGGCAAAGTGGCCACTTCAAAACCAGACAAATTTGTGTCAAAATTAAATGAAACTCAAATCAGAAAAAAAGTTCGAAAATCTTGAATTTGCTTTAATTAATGATCATTTTTTTCAAAAACTAAAATTTATCTTTTTTCTAATTTAAAAAAAGTTTAAATTTTTAAGAAGAGTTTTCAACGTTTGAAAACAAACTTTGTTTTTGAAAAAAATTTACTTCTCAAATTTTGTTAAATATTTAAGCGTCTAATTTGATTCAATTTTCTTGGCGAATATTACGATTCAATTTTTTTTGCCGAGTTTATTGGTCTGATTCGATATTTTTCACATGTTCCCGAGTTTTTTTTATCCCTTTTTCAAATTTTGGTCCATAAAAAGTCAAGTGAAGTCAAAAATTTGTTTCGTGCTGTCCAGCCAATACAAAGATTTTTTGACTGGTCAAGCCAAGCTAGACAATTACCTCTGGCTTGCCAAGGTCTGGTCCACACTGTGGGCGATCGAAAAAATTTTGACTGATAAATTGGCTATTGCTGTAAGTAAAATTCTCATTAAAATGCATCAACCAATTTTTCAAATTCTAAAGACAGCAAAATCCCATTGAAAGCAAAAATGACATATCAAGATTGTTATCACTTGAATACAATCCATCTTTATTTATACATAGTTCGATATTATGTGGTTTTACAACTGTCAATTATTGGAGAAATAGTATCAATAATAATCGCTTGTTTGACCAATTAACTCAAAATGGCTGGTTCGAATTAACAGAAAAACCTTTTTTCAAAATAAATACTGGATCAAGAATTACAAAAATCGAACAAATCGGCAAAGGTGGATTTGGATCAGTTTTCAAAGAAAATTTACATAATGAAAATGTAGCTGTTAAATCTATTGATATAACAAAAAATTATCGTACAGTTCACCGAGACAATCATGGTCATTATTTAGAGTCGTACGTTCAAGATCTCTTCAGAAAAACGTTCGTGGAAGCAATTACTCAGAAAAAATTAATGCACAAAAATATTCTGAAAGCAAACGAATCTTGGATCCAATTTTCAAATTTGAACCAAATTGAACTAAATATTTCCATGCCTTTGTGTCAGTCAAATTTATCCGATTATCTGGATGACGAACCATTTGATTTTTTGAAAATTAGAAAGTTTTTGCTTCAGATAACAGATGCATTAAAATATATTCGCAATCAACAAATTTCGCACAAAGATGTCAAGGTGGTGGGACAATACACATTCAAAACAATCCTTTTTAATGGGCTTCTGGGTGTGGATACTATATATCGATCATTATGACTGGGTAACTTTAAAAACTTATTCCCTATTCTTTTAACAGGCAAATAAGTTACCCATTAAAGTGACCCATAATGAACGATATATCCAAAGTATATGTGTTTTTTACTTGCGAAATTAAAATTGTCATTTAGGTATTTGCGGCCAATTAAAAATGGTAACTAGGTGGATTTATTTTGAAAGCCAAGCTATAGCCGATATTAAGGGTTTGAAAATATAATCCACATAGTTAACATTTTTTATTGGCAATTTTTAAAAATTTCAAATTCACCGAAAGTCCTGTATATGATATACAGGGTGTAAGATTTTTCCCTTCTTTTTTCCAAATTGGATAGCGATGAGAACGCTAATGTGAATGGTTAATTTCGGCAAAAACCTACGTCTTTCTCAGATTCAACCAATCAAAACGTCGGGAATCAAGTGAATCCAATTTGGAAAAAAGAAGGGAAAAACCTTACACCCTGTACAGTATGTCCCTTTATCACCTTTTGATTAATCTAAGAGATGTGGGCTGAA
>SCLH01000095.1:137821-163611 GCA_004367855.1 Oikopleura vanhoeffeni | reverse complement strand
AATAACTCTGGTTCTTCCACCAAGTTCTGTAATATTAAGAAAACATAAAACACTTTATTCGACCACCTTTTATAGCCGTCAAATATTTTGGTGGATTCAAATCACGAAGTGTATTTAGCCGATTTGGGAATGGTGAACAAAAATGGAGCTACCCCTGTTTATTGTGCCCCAGAACAAATTAACAAGCATGAAATCGAGAAGACCGATGTACATGCGTTTGGAGTCACAATTTTATTTGTTTTCTACACCTTCATTTCTGCAATAAAATTATTATTTCTATCAAAGAAAGACGTTGAAAATTCCGATGTTGATTTAATAAACAACTGCGAAATTGTGAAACTGATGAAAGAAATGACGATTTTCGAACCGAAAAAACGGTTGACCTTAGAAGAAGTGAAAACCAGATTAAATGAACTCAAAGAATTTTCTTCGCGAAAAAATCCAAGTTTTACAATATCGAACCCAAATATAATGATGAATACACTGGAAATAAGTCTGAATTCAGTTGAATGGTCTAACAGTTCCTTTTTTCGTAATATTTCGTACAACAGTCAGCAAGAATTAATTTCGTCGGAAATCCATGATCAAAAAGACAGTTGTTTGTGCTGGGCTTTCGCTCTATGTACTGTGCTGGCATCGGAATTGAGAAGTTTAGTTTTTAAAATATTCACTAACAAAAATCGTCGAGAAGAAGTTGTAAAAAATGTGATTCTTTCAATGATCAGAAATTTAAATGCTGCCGGGAATTTACGAACTGAGTTACTTTTATTAGTGGTACCAAGAAACTCAAAACTAACAGGTTCAAACATTAATTTTGATGCTCAAGAATCGACAGTTTTTGGTGCTATAGAAAAATTATGTTATGAATCTGTTACGAGAAATGCTGGATGGAAACGTATGCCCTCACTCGTCAATATTTTAGGAAATGGTTAAGATCTTGGACTAAATGAGGTTCAACCCTGTGTGCTCATTACGGGCTCCTCGGCTCATTTTTTCGAATTTTTGCCGTATTTTTATGCCAGAATCGCCGCATTTCTAGAAATGCTATAATTGTTTTTCCAGAGGCGCCACGGAGTGCAAATGATCAGGAAAATCTAAGAAGTATCTGAATTAGCAAAAATTGTCTCAAATACATTTTGAATAATTTTGATATTTCGAGCTGAAATAAAGTTGACTGCACCAAACTAAAAATAAGTGAAATTCGACATTTTTTTTTGAATTTTTGAAGACGATTGGGGTTTAATCTTTACTGAAAGCAAATTGCTTTTTACTGTTCATTATGCTAGTTACAAATATGATATGTCTATTTAATAATCCGTAATTTCTATGAATAGATAATAAATTAAAATTATAGCGAGTTCTCTATTTTTAACCTGGAACTAGAGAAAGAAACAAAAAAGATTTTCAACATGATTCCCGATATATCTTATCATCCCTTGCATCTTCAAAATGGCCAAAATGTGGATGATGTTTTACAAAGTGGAAGAAACGTCGTTGGCACTATTTGCACACCTGACGTTGAAAAACCTGGAGATTTTAATCTTCATGCAGCAGCCTTATTTAAAAACGAAAATAATGATTATATTTTCAAAAATACTTATCCAACTCATCCTCTCATTAATATTCCTGCAAATGAGATGCCATTTAACAGGAAAATTTGAAAATTTACACTAAATGTTTAGTATTTTTTTCTAATTTCTAAGTTATTTAAAATTATTCTTAAATTGTAATAAAGAAATTCGTCGACTTCTAAGGCAATTCATCCTATTTTCCTTGGTATCAAATTCGATTATTGAAAACAATAGCTTATGGAATATATAAGTATACTACACCGTTTAGATCCCTGTGGTCATTTTTTAAATTTCAGGTTGATTGATAACAAATTGTCCAGAATGGTCAAGTTAGAACTGAGATTTCGCTCTCAAAATTATCCGTGCATTTTATTGGACAAACTACTCAAACTTTCTTCAAACTAATTTGAAATAATGTTTCACCGGGACTCTTCCTATCTGAGCAAAAAGTATCGACAATTTGAAGACGACGAATCATTTTAGAACTAAAACCTTATTTTTAATTTAAAATATCTGTAATAAATGTGCCAGAAAAGCTTGTCATTCTTTGAGTAAGGGGCAAGTGTATGAAGAGCTCTCCATTACTCGCCTCTTGTTAATTCTCTTCTTGGAAATCGTATACGATATACAATTTGTATGCAAAATACTCAAATCACGTCTAACAGATCTGAAAAGAATCCTTAATTCAAAGACTTTTATTTCATTACAGCAAAGCCTATGCTGCATAAAACCCTAACTTCTATTTTCCCCCCTTTAAGGGAGTGGGTGACGATATCTGAAGGTTTCCAAACAGACTTTATCATCAACCGATTTTGTAGAGAATTTTCCGACCAGTATTTTGACTTATATCTTTTTTTTTGAATTTTAAGATTTTTTCACAAAAAATCGGGCTGATATTAAAAGTGAAATTTTATGTGATTTCAAATTATCAGTTGCAAATTTCGATCTAAAATTTTATCTAGCATATCAATTTTGTGAATAAACTCATTTGACTCTAAATTAAGGTAGGAACGGCAAAAATAATTCTGGAAATAAAATATTTGTTAAAATTTACCAGGAACATTGTCAAAAATTAAAACCGTTTCAGACAAATCGGTAAAATTTTATATGAAATAAGTTGAAATTTGTTAATTTTTTGAAAATCGAAACACGATTTATAGAAAACAGAGAAAGAAATTTGGCCGAAACTCTCCTTAATGATCTGCACAGACTCTTTAGCTCCTGATTTTTGTACATTCATTTAAGTTTCGAATTTGTACCTTCGTTTCTGCTTAAAATCACTTTTGATTTTATTTTAACCCTCACCTGCAGCGCTGTGTTTTAAAACACATAGACCAATAATATTTTGGGGAAGTATCATTTTGGCCGGCGGAATATCGGAACAGCCCCTCGAAAGTTTCCCTTATTTTTAATTTCAAGAATTTTGGTGAGTTTCAGACCGGAAATGCATTATTTGGATGCAATTTTTTTGTTTTATGCAGTTAAAACAGTACTGGAACCAGATAATAATCTACTTATAAGGGTGGCTTTAGGAAATGGAAATTTCCAGTATTTATTTTGGTACCCGGCACCACCTGTTCGTGTAAATGACGATCAAAATTTTAAACTGATGATTTTATAAACTGCGCATCGCGCGCAAGAAATTCAGTCAGGTACAAATTGTGATCCATGAAATTCTACCTGAGATAGGCAAATACAAATTTACGGAAGCTGAAACTGTATTATTTTTTTCAAAATTATCAGTTTTTCGTTTCAGCTATCTGAAAATGTAATCGGATTAGTTGTTTTCTAAAGCCGAATTATATTAAAATTTTGGCTAAAAACCTAGTAAAAATTGACCAGGAGCCCCCGTAATCGATATCCCAAATAATAGTTTCGAGGCGGGCGGGATCGGTTGGGCGGTACCCAAAATTTCGGTCTATTTTTTCGAATGATCAAATGTTTCACTCTATAGCGCTATCACCATTAATTATCTGACCAAAGTTTATAATTTATCTGTCCGAAAATTTAACCTCAGGATTCCTTTGGTGCTTTTTGAAACTCGAAACGATGATCGTTAGTTATAAATATATGATATAGAAATCGCGTTCCTGCAAGTGACCAGTTGTGATCAAGAAACAATTTGTAGACATGAAATTTCCAAACCTAATGATTTTCCTTCAGTTCTTGTGGACCTTTCAAAAAACAGTTTTTTGTTGCTAGAAACCAAAAAGTAATTTATTTTAAAAACCGTGACGCTAAAAATTATTCTAAAAGATCATACGTTTTAGAAAATATTTGTTTGATTCAATTCGAAGCAAAACTGACTGAGTTTTTACCAATTTTGTAAGTAGAGTACGTATTTTTACCGGTTTCTACAGAACGGTACCAGTGAGTCAGCCTTAACCCGAACCGAGAAATTTAATTTGCAGTTACAAGACAATGTTCAAGTTTTTAGTATTTTTTTTCTGGTTTATTTTTTTCTACTCATTATCGACTCTTTGAGGCCAGCTGGAGAAGTGAGAAATCTTTCCTGGCAATTGCTACATTCTTCACCCACAGTCTGTGTTGGCATCAGAATTAAGAAACTTAGTTTTTAAACTGTTCACAAAAAAAACAGTCAGGTTGTCTACAATAAAAAACCTATTTTCCCGAAATTATTCTCAATAGTTCAAAAATTTTGCAGAGGGAAATTTTCGCGATGATAGTTTCTCATTATTCAGGGATAAGATGGCCAAGAATTAAATAAAAGCTTTTTATCTCTTGAGCGCCAAAGCTTATCAGACTTAATTATCAGACGGCGTTTTTAATGCAGCTGAATTACAAAAAAATAAATATTGTTACATCGAGTTAGGAATTTTAAATTTCGTAAATTGAATTTAAGTTTTAGATTTTTTCGAAAATTGGTCATTTTTCATATTTTTAAAGACCGAAGACAACCTAGAAATAGTCGGGAACGAATTGTGAAAAAATTGCTTCTTTCGATGATCGAAAATATAAATATTGCTGGAAATTTACAAAATGAGCTACTTTTATTAGTGGTTCCACGAAACTCAAAACTTACAGGTTCTAATATTTATTTTGAGGCTCAAGCGTCGACACTTTCTGGTGCTATAGAAAAATTAAGTTATGAATCTGTTACCAGAGATGCAGGATGGAAACGTATGCCATCACTGGTCAAAATTTTTACTATTCTAGGACTAGGTTTAGTAACCCAATTTACGATAAGCTACTAAGTGTATTCTTTCTACTACTTCTACTTATCAATATAACAGATGGCGCTTTCGCGATATATTCCTTTCCCAACCTACGTCCATCTTAAAAATGCTTACTTTCTCTGAAGCGAGTGTTCTAATCCCACCAATGTTGTCTTAGTGATTGCTTGAGTGATTTAACACCGATCAACTTTGGCGGTCCCAATATAAAGCACCCTTGTCTATGATCATAATCAAGACAATTTATAAGACTTATTGGTGGGATTTGAATACGCGCTATAGAGATAGTTATCATTTTTACTCATCAATATCAAGGGCCTTGCTCAAAGAAAATTGCTCCTTTTTAAAAATTTAAAATTTTAACAAAAAAATCGAAAAATTTTTCATCATCATTTGGAAAAAAAATAATGACCATTTATCAGAAATTGAGCAAAAATAACAAAATAATTCCTGCATGAAAAATTATCTGCCATCCGAGCGTGCTTAAATATTTTGCATACTAGCTTGAAATTACCCAAAAATCACGAATAATTTAGTCTGTAGTAGATTTTTTAACCACAGCCTCCTCAAGAATTCTATACTGGAGCTAACGCCTCAAATATATGTTAGATTAAATAAATGCAAATTTATGCTCGAACAGTCTAGTATTTCTGCTTGATAGACCGTTTTAGGTTCACTTTAAGTCGTGTCTTTCCCGCAAATAATGATTTCCCAGCTTTTTTATAAACCAAAAAATAGAGAAAGAAACAACAAAGATTTTTCGAATGGTACCTGATTTGTTTAATCATCCCTTGTTGCAGAAGGACTTCGACCCTAATCATTTTCAAAATGTGGATGACGCTTTACAAAATAAAAGAAACGTTATTGGAATTATTTGCGAACCTGGCGGAACTGGTTATTCGTTTCATGCAGCAACCTTGTTCAAAAAAGAAAATGATTTTTATATTTTGAAAAATTCTTATCCAACTACACCTTTTATAAAAATTCCAATAAAACAGATGCCATTCAACAGGAAAATTTTAGAATAAATAAATTTTTTTTTCTAATTTGTGGTAAATAAAAAAATATTTTAATATTTTACAAGTAATTCTACGACTGTGGCAATAAATTCTATTTTTTTTGGTATCAAAATGGATTATTAAAAATAAAAGCTCCATCAGACCTGTAGATTTCCAGAAATATTCAAAAAAATTAAAGTTTTATTATACATAGCTGATTTACAATATATCTTTCCTTATTCCATAAATGTAATTAATTGCTGAATTAATTGAGAATTTTATTGCGAAAAATAATCGAGAATGTTTCTCAAAAAAAAATTATTAATATATTATAAAAACCGTTTCTTAAAAACGCTTAATCTTCAGTTGCCAAAATAATAAGCACTCCAGCTCTTCATACGGATTCGCTAGAACTGGCTTCAGCACCCCTTGTAAAATCTCGAAAAATTTTCAAACACAAAAACTCTTTTTTCTTAAATGACAAGAAAAAAATTATCTACTAGATGGGTCAAAAACATTTTTACCCATTTTAGATTTTTGAAATTCCTTAATTCAAATCGTCTCAAAATACTGTACAACACTTTTTGCTTCAAATGATTATATCAAATAGTATTCGAACAAATATGACCCTAGAAGAGTCCCTCACCTAGAATTAAAGATAATTTAAAGACTAAGAATCACTTCAGAATTTAATATCATGCATGTTTCTGTGCTAAATTTAGAATCTCTATAATAAAGTCATCGACCATATTTGTCAATTTGTTGCATGAAGCTTAAAAATGAAAATAAAATTGAAAGCATTAACCCTTGTTAGCACAAAGCCGATATATAGGTTCGAATTGACATAAAACCATTCGAAAATGGCAAAAATAAAATTATCGCAGAATCGTTTCCTTGATATATGGATCACTAGAAGGGGTCTTAGGAGTGTTAGGATTGGCTCCCTCAACCTACATCTATTAGATTAATCAAATGGTGATAAAGGGATATGGATCACCCGCCTTCAGAGTATAAATCCTAAATATTTGAAAAAATGCGAAATCTGAGCATTTGATTGGTTGATTCTTTCTTAATCTGAACAATGTAATCAGCCTATTCCGCAATCAAGGGTTTTGATTGGGTGCTAATATCTTGCGTTGTTTGTATCATTGAAATATTTAGGATTTGTACTCTGAGGGCGGGTAATCCATAAAGAAGATTATTCTCCGGCGTGCTTTTGAACTCAATCGATGTCAGAAACGATAGTGACTAATCAAATTACACGATTGTCAACTTATTTCAGAAATTGTGTGATTTGATCGGTCGCTACCTTCTCTGACGTCACAGTTATGACCCAAGAGTGAAAATGCAGGACGAAGTATCATTTTCGATATCATGAAGAATTTTGCTACGATTGCAAAAAAATAGTAGAATTTTTTTGAGATACTTATTTTGAGATTACATATTCTCATATTTTTACATCTCTCATGTATACATCAATTTGTCTGTCTTTGAACACTGTTTAAATAGGACCAAATACGAGAATAAAGTTAGTTAACTTTTTACCAACACTTAAGTCGTTTGTAATGCAGGTTATATAAACGGACCAAAGTGTTACAGTGGAGCCCTTGCCGACGAAACGGCCGGAAATACGAAGTTTAAAGTAAAATCTTATTTTTGGATAAAAAACAGGTTTTTGGATAGAAAAAATGTATTTAATTAAACTAATTAGTGGGTAAACATTAAAAAAGGAACTTTTTTTTAATAAATTGCGACATTTTAAATTGCGACCGGTTATTCAAAAAAATGTAACATAACAAGAAAAGACCCCCCTTCCGAGATCGCACGAGAAGACCACCCAGATCAATCGGATTCCAATAAATCTGATTATACTGAGAGGGGGAGACAGAAGATCTCACAATAAAGCCAACAGATTGGATTCTCAGAGTAGGTTCTTTTCCCCAATACTAGGATTTACAATAAACGGATACCTTAAGGGTATGGATGTAGTCGAATTAACCCACTTTTTAAAAATGTGCAAAAGCATTTGGATGGGCCTAGAAGATGACCGAATTTTTTAGCTAGTGGCCAAACAAACGGCATTTTTTGGTATCCATGACCAGTTTGGAGACATGGTCCTGGACCACTACATCTGCAAGAATCTGGGTTCAGATTCTAGGCTGTTTATCATAACTTGTTTTCAAAAACAAAAATTGAAAGACATTTATTATTATGTCTTATGTCTGTTTTCGCATATAAAATGCAACTTAACTGAAAAAATATTATTCATTTTATTGTGCATTATGTTGATACTATTTTACTGTAAACGACAATTAAGGCTCATTTAAAACCAAAACCTGAGTCTTTCTCAGTGGAGCCCTTGCCAGGAAACATACGAAGATTTGGAGGGCAAAATTGACGATGTTAAACCTTTGTAGCGCTCAAATACGGGTACGGGACAACTCTGCACGGTTTTTATTTTTGGCTCGAAAATGTTTAGGGCGGCTTCACTTTTGAGTCAAAAATAGGGAGGGCGCTGGCTCAAAAATAAATGAGGTCGTTTTTGTGCGAGAACAAAAGGTGTTATTGCGGCAGTTTGAATAAATAAGAAAAATAAATTAATTGGAGATAATTACTCAGAAATTGATAGTAGATTAGCGGAAATATAATTAGCAAGTAATAAATTGAAGAAAATCGATCGGAATCATAATCTGTTGGAGGATTAGTTTGTTCGAGATTTTCGACAAATGAGAATTGAATTTGGATTTTGCTCAGCTAGGGTCAGATTTTTGTAAGGGTTTCATNATCTGTTACAAGAGATGCCGGTTGGAAACGAATGCCCTCACTCGTCAATATTTTCACTATCATAGGACACGGTTAAGATCTTGGACTGAAAGGAGATAAGGACTAATTAAGGGGGCGGTGGTAATATTTTTCGGCCACGTTAAGACTTTAAGATTGCGCCAAACTTAAAAAAAAATGATTCAAATCTTTATCTTATCGAACTTTTAAAGATGGCGTAGCCAATGAGGCTTGATCTTGACTGAAAGCAATAATGACAAATATGATATATCAATTACGGGGGCTCTTGGTCCTTTTTTACTAGTTTTCAAGCCAATTTTTTTATTTAATTCGGCTTTTAAAAACAACTCATCCGATAAAATTCTTAGATAGCTCAAACTGAGCACAAATGTCTTGTGAAAAATAAAATAGAAAAGATTAGTTCATCAGATGAATTTATTTTATCTTTTTTCTTAGATTACTGAAATTGTTAAATTACTAGTTTTTCTTGAAAAAATTGGTAACAATCGTGGGATTCGGACCAATTTTTAAAATTCAATTATTTACCAGATATTTGTACTCTGTTTAAGCTATCAAAAGATTCAATCAGATGAGTCGTTAGCAAAAGCTGAATTAAATAAAAAAATTTGGCTAAAAATCTAGTAAAAAGGACCAGGAGCCCCTGTAATCGATATAGTCTATATAATATAGACTATATAATATGGTCATTAAATAATCTATAATTTTTTATAAATAAATAATAACTTAAAATTAAAGCGAGTTTTCTATTGTTAACCTAAAACTAGAAAAAGAAACAAAAAGGGTTTTCAACAGAGGTATACCATTTTCATCGATAATTTTTTTGGTCGATTTTTTTCCCCCTATCTTTTGCTATAAAAATTGCGTAGGCGTTTAAACTTCTCTTATAAACGAATAAAAATGTATACAATTGAAAGGTGGGTGTGTTGATATCACAAACTTTGTCAGAAAAACACTTTTATAATTCTATTGTAGTCAATGCGAAAATAAAATTTTCAAAACATTTAGAATATATTGTAAAAATTTGCATTGGAAATAATAAATATTTTCCGCCTACACATTTCTCTATAGTTAAAGATAGGCTTTTTAAAAAAGTCGACCAAAAAAATTATCGATCAAAATGGTATACCCCTTTTCAACATGATTCCTGATTTATCTTATCATCCCTTGCATCCTCAAAATGGCCAAAATGTGGATGATGTTTTACAAAGTGGAAGAACCGTCGTTGGCACTATTTGCAAACCTGACGTTGAAAAACCTGGGGATTTTACTTATCATGCAGCAGCCTTATTTAAAAGAGAAAATAATGTTTACGTTTTCAAAGATTCTTATCCAAATAATCCTCCCATTAATATTCCTGCAAATAAGATGCCGTTTAACAGGAATATTTGAAATTTCAAACCAAACTTTATTGTTCTAATTTATAAGCTACCTAAATTTATTTTCAAATTTTTTAAGTAATTCATCCACTGAGGCAATTCATCCTATTTTTTATGGTATGAAAATCGATTATTGAAAACAACGGCTTATGGAATATATAAGTATACTGTACACTACACTTTTCAGTAAACATTTTTGTGCCCTCCTTTTAAATTTCAAGTTGATATAAAACTGATTCATATTACAAACAATTTTAGTTTATTTTCGATGTTTCAGTGAAGATGCAGACGGGGCGAAATATGAACTTAAAATAAATAACAATTGTTTGTACAATACCAATCGCAGATTTTCTCAATTCGCGACATGTTTTGTGTAGGCTTAGCTATTGTGGTTGGTATAACCGGACAATGAGTGACTCGTATTGTAAACACATAACTTGAGTAAGCCCTTTTCGTAACTTCAAAATCTATCTCCTTCGAGACGTTATATCCAAATTAGCTCAAATTTTCAAAGAACTTGTAACAATAGCATATCTTAATTAAAGCACAAGAGTTCTTTGATTCGATGTCTAAACAGTTCTAGAGCGGCAAATAATCGACGTTTTTTGGCATTCTCAGACTTTGAAATCTATCTCCTCCGAGAATTTATTTCCAAAATGGCTCAAATTTTTACTGCGTATTCTTAAAAGCATTTAGAAAATTAAAGCACAAGCTCAACTCAATTACTTTATTATAATCCGAAATATGATTTTTTTTGGTCATTTTCGAGAAAATTTCCGAAAAAAAAGTGCTTCGATTTTTTCGAAAGTAGACTGAAAAGAAAGTGTTTCACTACTGATGAGAAAGTTGGCTTAAGTCAAGTCGATATTTGAAGTTTTAGTGGTAAAATTCGAGCAAACATTATTTTTTAACTTTATCTTTTAAAAAATACTTAGAAAAAAATCGAAAAAATGCGAAAATTTCGAAAAAGTGTTTTAAGTACACTTTATTATCACCCCGTATACATTTGGAGCATTTTTAATGCCTATAAGGCCTTTATTAAATCAGAGTCGTCAGCCTCCTTTAAGTGATGGAAAAATAGTCTTTGATTATGTGACATAATTTAAGTTGCTGAATTCTTTCAAATTTGCTTGTCGTAATTTGCTTAATTATGAATCTATAGTTTATAATATACTAATTTAGTATTACTAAAGCAGAGTGAAGTATAAACCTGTGAAAGCCGCAAAGGACTCTGGTTTATTCACCATAAACGGGTGGTTATAAAGTCGAGGAGAATGTAGTATTAGACATTGTTGATAACAACAATGTCTGATATATATTTTCCCACGACAGTCTACCCCCTCTAAGGACAGAAATGCAGTAAAAGTACAGTTTAAATATTCATGTAGACTTAACCATGGATTTATAGTTTGACGATTCATTTCATTATTGCATCTCCACCCCCTCTTTAAAGTTTTTTTTCTATTTTCGTCCCAAACGATCGCATTTTTTTTGTTTTCTCCTTGGGCAATTTTTGCGTTTTTAATAGTATAAATTTACGTGTACCGTGTAACAAACAATCTTGAACGGTTAAGGAATACCATTTAATCCGTGTAATCAAAAACATATAATATTTAAACCCGTATTTGCCTTATTTCTTCTTAATTTTTTCTTTTGAAATACAAAATATATAAAGCCTGTAAAAAGTTTTTTATCAAGAGCCCATATCCGTATCTGTCAAACAGCACCAAGGCCCTTTAAATAGACAAGGACAAAGGCTTTGGCTTAGTAGCTTTTTCATCAAAAAGCTACCTAGCCACAATCTACTCAGGACGTCTCTTGTTAAAAAGTTCTTATGTTACTTTGCTATAATAATTGAAGCAATAATTCGAAAATATATTTATTAAATAAATATTAGCGTTACTTTAGAGGTCAAAGTTTCCTTGAAGTTTCTCCCAAAAATATTATCATTCTATAATCTCCAAAAATATTCAATAAAAACTATGAATTTTTAACACCTAGAATTCAATTTTCTTAAAATGTCACTAAAAAACCTAGGTATAAGCAAAAAGAGAACAAAATATGGATTATCTATAGAAAAGGATGGCTCATATACCAAACTAATGGTCGTTACTTCTTCTGTAATGTCTGGTTTTTGTTTTGGAATGATAATGGCACAACAGATTTTTACAGCTACCTGGAAGACGGAATTTGGGAATGTGATAAATAAAATAAGTTTAGTTACAGAAAGTGTAAAATCAGAAAAAGACCTAAATTGACTGAGATATTTCCAAGAAGTATTGTTCCCGAAAAATAGAACTTTTCTTCTAGACTAATAAGTTCCAAAAAATTCGATTGGCCGTGAAGGTGATGATATCCCTTTAAGGGCCTCGGTGCTAGTTCACAGAGCCGTATATGGGCGCTTAATGAAAAACTTTTCACTGGGTATATATCCCTTCAACACCTTTTGCTTAATCTAGGATGTGCGGGCTGGAAAGCGGCTTCATGAGTGGCTAGGAGAGGTCTTGAGAGTGTTAGGATTGGCTCTCAGCCCGCACATCCTAGATTAAGCAAAAGGTGTTAAAGGGATATATATTTTCTTCAATATACCATCAAAGTTATGTTTAACAATCAAGGCAACTTTTGTAACTTTTGAATTTTCGTATTATTGTGTTTTTACAAAATTTTGAGTTCGAATTTAACTTTTCGAATTCGTCAAATTTTGATAAAGTTTCGAAAATTATGAAAAATTATTATTTTTTTTCAAATTTTTTTTAATTATTTGTTTCGAATTAACGAAGAAAACTCTACAAAATGGCCACTTAAACTTTTAGAGTAGGTCACCAAATATTCTTGATATCAATTATGATGCCCGGGTAACACTAAAAACTTATTTGCCTGTTAAAATAATAGGGAATAAGTTTTTAGTGTTGACCGGGAATCATAATGGATATGCTCTTTAAAAATCATATGACATTTTTTGGGGATTTTTGGTCGAAACTATTTGGAAATATTTTCCTTATTTCTAGTTCAAAAAATTTAATTTTTCTGGAATCATCGGCTGAAATAATGAAGAATGCCACCTCTTATTTTTTTTAAATATGTCCTCGTTTTGTTTTTTCGCACTTGTTCATACTCTAAATCACAATTTTTTGAACGAAACTACGGTTTGGAAGAAAATTTTTTAACCACCTTTTGATCCAGAATTATGAAAAATTTATCTCGTCGAAACTTGACAAATTGGTGAGTCGACCTATCCACCGTTTAAAATTTTCGATTTTGAGGTAGTAATCGTATAAAATAAAATTAAATAAATTTTCAACGGTGGATGGGTCGGTGTTAACGGTTTCTAATTAATAAAAAAATAAATTTTACTTTAATTTATACACCTAAAATAGCACACGCGCGTTTTAAGAGTGTTTTTTAAAAGAAGATTTATAAAGTAAAAATAATCGTTCTGAAAAAACAGATTATACGAAGTAAGCTCAAAAGTGGCAAATTTCGTTAGAAAAGGATTTTATTTGAAAATTTTGAAGTGGAAAAAAGTTTCCCATCAAGAGAAAAAAAAATGAAAAGTTGCAAATCTGTCAAATAGCACCGACCCCTTAACACATTTATGTGAATCTAGGAATGTTCGGGTTGAGGAGTGGCCCCATGAATGGCTCTCCCAGTAGTGGCCATCCTAACACTCCCCGCACATTCCTAGATTTACATAAATGTGTTTAAGTGATATGTACTGTTTTAGCACTGGTGAACTCTGAACTTATCACCTATTGGAATGTTTCCAGCTTCTAATATTGTCTTAGTGATTGCTTAAGTGATTAGTAATCACTGATTACGCACTGATCAACTTTGGCGGTCGCTATATCAAGCACCTTTGCATATTATCATACCCAAAACAATTACTAGGACAGCACCAGTGGGATTCGAACACGCGCTATACAAATCACCATCATTTTTAAGATTCAAATTGGGTGGAAAAAGGATATATGGATCAACGGCCCTCAGAGTATAAATCCTAACTATTTGAATGATACAAACAACGCAAGATATTAGCACCCAATCAAAACCGTGGAAATAGGAATAGGCCGATTTCATTGGTCAGATTAGGAAAGAATCAACCAATCAAATGCTCAGATTTCGCATTTTTCAAATAGTTAGGATTTATACTCTGAGAGCCGTTGATCCATATTGCCTTTGAAATCTCAACAAAAAAAAAAAAAACCTTTTTGTGATTTTATTTCTATTACAATTGATAAACTTGAAGTTGAAACTAAAACTTTGAGGTAAAAATTACACGAAAACAAGAAAAGATTCCACTAAGATATGTATAGTGCATCCGCCAGGCATAATTCAGCCTTGATCAATGTCGAAATACAAAATACATTATTGTATAAAAAATGATTAATTTTTCAAAATTTTTACATGTTTGTCAATTGTTCATGAAAAAAGTACCTGAAAAATTTCCACGAAGCTAAAAAACAGATATTAGCAAAGCTAATGATGTCTCGGCCATTTCGAATAATCTGCTCCATCACGAAAGTTTATAGAAACACTGTTTCTGATACAAATTGGAAGATTTGGCGCCTTATTAGGAGCTGTCCCTTAGGGACCTTTAAGAATACTCAACCATTCCTCAAAATTTGTTTTCTTACCACGTCTTTAGCCGGTTATTGTGGGTTTATATTGTCGAAAATAGGAAAGTAGCTCTTGGTCATACCATGATTTTTTGTTCCCAAATGTTCACTATTTTCTACGATTAGTGAATCTCTTCAAAATGAGTAAATATAAGAAAAAATACTTGAACTTCATTTTATTAATCACCAAAATGAAGACTAAGTTTAGAAACGGCGGCTCTCTTTCAAACTGTTACAAATGCAGCTCGGTATCTTGGTGACGTCATAGCTGCATGTAAGTTTCAAATAATATTCAAATATATAATAATAATTTGTCTATCCAATAAAGAACGAATCGGTCTGAACGATCTCAAAGATTTTTTGTTCCCATTTTTCTTTCCCTTCTGGCTGTCGGTTTCCAAAAAAAAGGATCGTGATTTCTAAAAAATAAACAAACTTTGAAAAAAATCTTAATTCACGACAGGCGAAGCTCGATAGTCAAAACTAGAGCTTTACCCTTGTGAGCATATAAAAAAAATTCCGCCAAGGCACCAGAGCCACAATTGTGGCTCTGCTTTGAATGTTGTTAACAGAAAGCTTAAGGCAGTTGGAATTTCAATTTTTCCTGCATAAGGAAGTTGAAAGGTCATATTTTTGCATCCGACATTTGATATTCTGGAATTTTAATTTTTAGTTCCAGGAAATATAGGGAGAAAACCAAGGTTTATCATATCACTTAATACACAGTCACGGTTGTCTTCACAAGTTACATTTCTGTCGAAAACGATGCACAAGTATCTGGACTACTTCATAGTTTTGTATGCTTTGATTTATATCTCATAAATCAAAAGTAATTTATAAATAAGTCATAAATTTTGATGGAAAAATCATGATTTTTGATAAAAAATGTTTATTTTCTTCTATAAAAGCTGATAATTACACTTTTTTCTATTATTTTCAAGTAAATATGATAAATTATCATTACATTATTACATCATTACATTATGTAGTACAACTGTTGACAATTTTTGATTGCTAAAATTCACTTTTACAACAATTACATTTTTTCATGCGGTACTTGAAGTTGAAAATTTAAAAATTTCACTTCCGAATAAAAATAACTTCTCCTAGATACCAATAAATTTGTATTTCAACTGTTATGCATGCAAAAAACACTTTCCTAAAAACTGGCTAATCTCACATTTTGATTTTATGTCTAATTCCGAAATAATTTTTCAAGAAGTGAAACATAGGCGAAAATTCTTAATAAATCAAAACCCCGTGATACTGGAATCAAACATCCGAAAACAAATTCAATTATTTTTCGAAACCAAATCGAATTCTTAATAATGTTTTTTGCCTTTTTTGGATTATTTAATGTATGCTTGAGCTACAATTGTGGCTCTGTGCTCACAAAGATTAAAATAATTAAAAAGAGAGAAGAAACACTAGAGTCTAGTGACTAGACTCTTCCATGACTTCTAAGACTACTGATTCTTTTCTAAAATTTCTCTACAATTGTGATTCTTATCAAAAATGTCAGTCCGCATTAATCTTGTATTTTCGACCTCGGAGTTATATCCTTACGAATTATCATGTGCGCTCGTAGCAAAATTTTGACTTTTTAGAAATATAATCTTGAACTAAAAGGAAGCGAAAAAATATACTTATCAAAAAAACGGTTTTGTTGCATGAAACTTTTTTTAAACTGCTCTTCTCAATTAATTTGCATCAGTTACCTCTGCGCGCTAAAATTTTAACCTTTAGACCCACGGTGGGTCACTCACCTTTTTCGCAAAGTCAGGGGTAACTTTAAGGTCGCAGGCACTGTAGTTTACTACCGATTAAGTTAAAAGTTTATTCTCTTGAATTTAGTGACGTTTTATCAAATGACTCCCAGACAATGGATAGTGTTGTCAATAGTTCTTTCTATCTTTTCATATACAATTCTCCTCTTGGGTTATTATTTTCCAGTTCAATATTTTGTATATTTCACCGTGTTTTATGGTCTTTTCCTTGGACTGTCATCTGGATTTACTTTCACAGTTCTATGCATAACACCTCAAAGTTGGCTGGATAAGAAACGATCAGAATATTCAATTTATTTATTTTTGGGTGCACCTTTAGTCTCACTTATTTGTGCACCAGGGATTCGATGGATGGTTAATTATTACTCATCAAAGTAAGTTTCTAACTTATTAAGTACAGGGAAAAGCCCAAATGACCGAGTTTTTATTTGATCAAAATTTTCAAATTACTTGGGGTTTTTTGGTATTAATAAAATTTTTACAATGAATATTTTTTTTTCGATGGTTTGTGAAATTCACAAGCTATGAATTTTTGTTAAATTTGCAAATTTCCATGATTTTCCAAAATAGAAAAAAACAGAATATTCAGAAAACACAGAAATTCACCAGCCGCAAATTACATGCGAAAATTGGATAACAAAATTGTCTCAAGAAATTTTGGCTTGTAAAATTTATTTTGGCTCTCTTTAAAAAGATATTTATTGTTTAAGCCTTTAATGAAACATTTTTATTTCTTCTCGAATAGCTAGGCCTGGGTAAATTAAAAAACCGCTGAAACAGAAATTGAGTCAAAATGTGATTCACCATGGTATACTTTTTCAAATAAAGAAGGGCTTCGATAGATTCCTTCCAAACCGTAGTTTCGTTGCAAAAATTATGATGCTGAAACAGCTGAAACAGAAATCTAAAATATCACCTTATATTTACTTTTTCAAATTAACAAGTCTAATTATGTTGTATTTAGAGGTACTGTTTTGATACTTATTGGTATTTATGCACAGCAATTTCTGGTTTCCAGCGTTTTTGTAACGCATCCCGACAATGCTAATCCTCCAAATAGGTTGAAAAAAATTCATCCTGAAAAAAATTTGGTTTATCGAACATGGTGCTACATTTGTCTTATTTGGAAAGATATACGGCATTCAAATGGAATTTATTCCTTTATGATGTTAAATTTTCTTATGAGTGGCTTTTTGGCGACACCGCTTTTAACACAGTTAACTAATATACTCACAGAAACGGGAATCACTACAGATCAAGTTGCACTTCTTTGGATTTGTCAGACTACCACAGATATTATGATTCGCCCAGTCTGGAGCAAGCTTGCAAAGTAACGGTGAACGTATCTCAGATGGTCCCGACATGTCGCGACACTTGTTTCTTGTATTAATACAGTGCCAATTGGCACTGAATGGCCATTAACCTGTGTAATCAGCATTTCTTAACAACCTTCAGACACTTATTTTGTATATCCTTTTCTCAACGGAACTCCATCTCAAAAACATTTACAATTTCTATAGCGCGAGTTCGAATCCCACTAATGTTGTCTAAGTAATTGTCTTAGTGATTGCTTGAGTGAATACACACCGATCAAATTCAGCGGTCCCAATATCAAGCACCCTTGCCTATAATCATACTCAAGACAATCACTAAGACAACATTAGTGTGATTTTAACACGCGCTATAAAGATAGTAAACGTTTTTGAGAAGGGGTTCCGTTGGTAAAAAGATATAGATTAAATTAATAAATTCATATTTTTCTCTATGACGTGGCTGAAAATATGTAATGTTTTCTAAAACATCGTTTTTAAGCCAACCTATGAGCTTAAAAGTTTTACATATCAATATAAAAAAACAATTCTTGGGCTTGATTTACGCTACAAGATGAACGTATCAAAACCTATTTCTGAGCATTTTTTGCGAGAACCAATCAGAAGCCGCGCTCAAATTTTCCAAAAAAATCTGGATTTTAAGAAATTGAAAGTTTTTAAAATTTTTGTAACAAATACTTTGAAAATATATTTTTTCGTTTTTTTACGATAATTTTCTCTATAAGATAATATCTCTTAAACATATTATTTGTCAAACCTAAAATTGAAGAAACGGTAATAAATCAGTTTCACATATAATATTAAAAATTACCGCCTGATAATTTGCCGCCGTATCAGACCTTCTGCGATATTTTCGGCTTTTAATAACACGGCAAGGTCCTTTAATAAAAGTTTGTGCGGACAAAAATACAAATAAATAAGTGAAGGAACCCGTCGCGCGCGTCTTTTGTGTCTGACTTTTACCAGGGTTGTTCAAAAGTAAACAGTATCAATTAACATTAAAGGTCATTGAGACTTAAGTTGTTATTTTCAACAAAAAAATAATAATCATTTTATATTTTTTTCAAAGAAATTACCTTTTTCGAGAGAAATCGAAAAAATTTGATGTGTGAAAATCAAAAAAAAGAAAAATATTTAAGTTTCATGAATAATTTTTTTTCATTTTTTGGCACATAAAATAAATCTTAAAATCATGGTGCAAATCCTTAAAATCATTTCTTTTTTAATTTTTTCAAGTTCAAATCTCGTTTGAATTTTTCAGGTCCCCGATTTCGGGTCGACAACCTTGCTTTAAATCTTCAAGAACTACAAAGATAGAGAAAAATTATATCAGCCAAAAGATAGAGAATTGCAAAAACAGCGATGATTTTGAATAAAATTGTGATCGGAAAAAAGTTAACTTATTAAACAGGGGGCTCGCAAATCACATTGGCAGATATGGCCAGCGCTGAGATGTGGGTTACCAAATGGCTATAATTTCCGAACCAGCTTAGAACCAGCCAAAGTTAGAAAAGAATTCCACAACCAAACATAGATAATTGTTTAAAATTTCACCATTATAAATTTCATACTATTCGCGTGTTCTTTTAATAAACTACACATCAATTATTGGTCTGACTTTTTTGGTCAGCAAATTACAGCGATTTGGTTGAGGGAGAACTTCTCCCGGAGAAGTGTCCGCAAAAAAAATTCTAAGTCGAAATAATGATATTTAAAAAAAAAATTTTTTTTTGAATTTGAAAATAATCTCTTTCTGAAATTTAGATGACTTTTCAAATTTAATAATTCTAATTATTATTGCTATTTTAAAGCCATGACAATATTTGATTGTTAAGAAAAAACACATATCTTTAGCTACGTCAGATTAAAAATATGAATTAATAAACTAAAAAGGTTCAGATCTAAAATTAGAGAAATTTTTGATTTGTGGCCTGTGGGTAGAATGAAATATCAGTTTTGAAAATTAATAAGTGCCGGTACAGTTTTAAGTTATAAATGTTGGTTATTAAAAATTAGGTTTTTTTCACTTGTTTGAATTAATTAAACTTTATCGGTTCATTTTTTTTAATCGATATCAAAAACTAAAATTTCCAAAAAATCTTTTTTGNCTACGCTTCTTTACATCGATCACATCCCCCTTAACCGTTTTCCCGTATTATAATTCGTTCTCCAATCGTGTACACTTTCGGCTCCTCAGTATATAATGCACAAAAGCATTTTCTATGTGAACATAAGAAAAAATGTTAAAACTTGAAAAAAGTATTATTTGGGTTTTTTTGAAAAAAATACTTTTTTTTGATTAAGTTCAGAAAAAAAAATAATTTTTGTCCATTAAATGCTGAAAAAAAGTTTATTAAGTCGAAAATACTTTATGTATATTAAGTATTGTTTTGAGTGATTAAAGATCATTAAGTACTAAAAAAATAATGCTTAATGATGTTTAAGCAGAAAATGATTAACCTCCATTAAGTACTCAGTATATAATGAACTAAAAAGGTTCAGATCTAAAATTAGAGAAATTTTTGATTTGTGGCCTGTGGGTAGAATGAAATATCAGTTTTGAAAATTAATAAGTGCCGGTACAGTTTTAAGTTATAAATGTTAGTTATTAAAAATTAGGTTTTCTTCACTTGTTTGAATTAATTAAACTTTATCGGTTCATTTTTTTTAATCGATATCAAAAACTAAAATTTCCAAAAATGTTTTTTTGACATAAATGCGAGATATGTTTATGGCAGTTTGTAGACTTCCGCGATGTCTCAATAAGATATCACAGTATGTTTCTTTTTTAGTTCAGAAATGGCAACTTGCTGTGAATGACATTCCCGCCAATAAAAATTTTCAACTAGGCGCATTTTATTTGTAAACTCTCGGTATCGTCGATAACTCGGCTTTCAAAATATAAAACACCTAGTTACCATATTTTATCGGCAGAAATTTCTTTCACAGCAATTTCCCATTTCCGGACTAAAAAAGAAACCTACTGTATATCCCTTTATCACACTTTTGTAAATATCCCGGTCCTACTACTTAAAAACACACTCAGTTTGCTAATCAGGGCCGGAATATTTACAAAAGTGTGATAAGGGGATAAATTTTCTAAATATCATTAATCCGATAAAAATTTTCACCGAAAATAAAGTTTTGCTTGGTGGAACATTTGTTTCTAATTGACTGTATTGCATGGTTTATTACATGTTCTATCTTTATTTTTGGAAACTCATTTCCTGCATTTGCTGTTGGGTTTGTTTTTCTTGGTGTTGCATTGTCTGGATATACTTTCAAACAAGTTATGATCGTTCAAATTTGTGGACTGGAGCACATTTCCTCTTATACTTTTTTTGATCAATTACTCATTTTACCCTTTTCTTTATTTGTACCAAATTTAGCAGTTTGGACATCTAAGAAAATTGGTGATTTGAAATTCATTTTTAAAATGAGCTTGGTCGCATCGATTTTAAGGTTAGTTAAACTTAGTAAGATCGCTAGAGCGAGAAATTGACCTTGAACTTCGACCGCTTATTAAAGGTCGACCACACATCCTAATTCTTAAAAAAATTTTCCTTAAAAACGCTTAATTTTCACTTGCCAAAAAAAATTAGCGCTCTAGCACTCGAAAATTTGATCTTAAAATCAAATTTTCTACAAGATAGCTTTAAAACATCGATACCCATTTTTGAGTTTTGAAATTTCTTATTTCAAATGGTCTTTCACAGTAAATAAAATAAGTTATATACATGTACCTTTATCACCTTTTGCATGATCTAAGAGATGTGGGTTGAGGGAGCCGATCCTAACACTGCTAAGACCCCTTCTAGCCACTCATGAGGCCGCTTTTTCTTCTTTTCAGCCCACATCTCTCAGATCATGCAAAAGGTGATAAAGGGATATAAAGCTGAATTTTTAACTTTTATTAGTTAACTAATAAATGGCGCTCAAATTGAATTTTCATCACAAGAAAAATCTCAACAAAATTTCGTTCATCATCTTAAATAAAATAGAGACATCGTGTCATATTGTTACTCTTAATCTTAGTTTTTTGCTGAAACCTGAGTGACACCGTTGATCGGTCAATGAGCATGCTGTAAAAAATTCTCTACAAGATAGCTTGAACACATTAAAACTGATTTTTTATTTTTGAAATTCTATATTTCAAATCGCCTAAGTTAACTATTGTTATCGTCTTCGGGTTTCTTACACCGGAGATCAATGTCCAAGATTTTTGAGAAATTATATTTTAAAACCTTATTTTTAATGACTATGAAACTAAAGTTTCCTCCACATGAATTTCGATGCGAAAAAATATTCTGTTTCAAAGTATAACTTTTCTGTATCACGAAATTTAACGATTCCTTTGGTCTTGACTAATTTTATTTCAGTTGCAAAGTTTTTTTTGTCTTTTTTAGTAGACAATTTTCAATTTACTGATCATAAGTTAGAAAATTTAAATTTGAGTGCTTTTTAAAAATTTTACCTCTATTGACTGGGACAATCCATTTTAGCATTGGACTTGCACTGTGGATAGCTCGACTTTTGAAGAAACAAGCAGAAAAACAAACGGTTGAAGAAAAGAAAGCGCAAAGAAAAAGGATACGAACCGAATCAGAACGTGTTTATTATGTTACTGACTCTAGCCTAAGTCTCAAACCATTATAATTCTAGAATTTATTCCAAGAATGGTTAATGCTGTGGATATCACAATTTTAGGCGCTTAATGATTACCTCTGAATTTTTATATCAAACTAGGCTGCCCGAAAGCGTTTTAGACCCTAAATAAATATAAAAGTATCATACTTTTTGGAACTTTTGAAAATTTGTCGTCGTTTTTAAAGTCAATTGCCATGAAAGATCGGCAATTCAACTGTAGAGCGGATCTAATAGCATGTACCTTGATAGCGCCACACTTATGTACCGTGTAAATATAACGTACGCAAGATGAAGAATTCTTGATTAGGGTAGTCAGAAAGTTGCCGAGAAAATAATGTCGACGAATATGCCGAAATCGCTGAACAAAACCTACGAAAATCCAGGATTTTCAGCTCAAATACTTTGATTAGCAATATTGACGAAATCGGTAAAAGCTAAAAAGCCTCAGCAAGTTTATTTCAATTTCAAAACTTGGTGGGGTTTTTTAGTTTTTTTTCAAATTTCAGAACTAACTGGGGCTTTTTAGCTTCTTTCAAATTTTAGAAGTTACTGGGGATTTTACTCTTTTTCAAATTTCAGAACTAACTTGGACTTTTTAGCTTTATTCAAATTTCGGAACTTTATTAGGCTTTCAATTTCTTCAGGAAATTTGATGAATAATCATATTTTAGCCTTATCGCATTTTTAAAAAATTTCAAATCGTTTATGTTGTATTTTTGGCAAATTTTTTAAATCACGGGGTAATATAAAAAAATATTAATCAAATATAAATTGAAAATAGTAAATTTGAGAAATTTGAAAATGAGTTTATTCGTGACGCCAACGAAGTAATTTTTCATAAAAATCTCAAAAAAATTCGGCGATATTGGCAATCGTAGTATTTTAGCTCAAAATCCAGAATTTGGGTAGGTTTTTTTCAGTGATTTTGATGATTATTGCAATATTAAGGCTAATATAGAACAGTCGGTGTGACCAATGGGCAGCACACGAGCTTTTGGTTTACTATGTCTATAGCGCGTGTTCGAATCCCACTTATTCTTAGTGATTGTCTTGAGTATGATAATATGCAAGGGTGCTTAATATTGGGAGCGCTAAATTTAATCGGTGTGTAATCACTCGCCACAGAAATAGTAAAAGTGGTATCATGGCGTAGGGTGATTTCGCTCAAAACCGTTGATTGGTCAATGAGCTTTTTAATGTGTTAAAACCTACGACTCCTTCGAATTAAACGTTTTGATTGACCCAGGTTAGTTTTTAGCAATTACTGAAATCGGGAAGAAAAATGTGACATGCTGTAGAATAAGTAATTTATTGTTATCGTCTAATTCCAATCGCAAAGATTTTTTGCTTTTTTGGGCATAAATTTGAAATTTCCTAATAAAACGACATATGCAACTAATTAATAAGTTTGACAGAAGTCATTAACGGAAGTTTAAATTTCAGTTTAAAGTTCACCGCTTTTTTTTTAACTTTCATTTGACGTAATAACCACTTGGTTATTACATTAAAGCATTTGTAATTAAATAAACAATTAAATTTGAATTCAGTCTTTAACCCCCTTTAAACAGCCGGCTGAACATTTTTAAACAGCCGGCTTAACACCTGAGATTATGAAAATATCAAGATTTAATCTGATTACCAACTGAGTTGAGCCTGGCTCAGATTGAACGCTAACCGAGTTATGCACTGAATTACCGATTTTAGGTCACGAAGTATATCAACCCGTAACATGACCTAAAACTGAGGCCACGAATTTGCGAGCATACCTCTTGACCTAACTTTCACTTTCTTAGCGACAAATGTTCGCTCGAACCTACGCTCTCAGTTTGACTTTAGGTCAAGAAGTACGCATTGGAATGCATGCCCGTTAGGTCAGGAATACTTCCCCCCTTTTTTAAAGTCAATTGTCGTGAAAGATTGACAATTCAACTGTACGTACTGTGAGGAAATTCAACGCCGTGCAATTTTCACCGTTATATTAATTTGATTCGTTTGATCAAAAATTCAGATATTTTTGGAATTCATGATGTCCAGCTGCAATTAAAAAGATCGCGGTACAACAATGATAAGCTATTTTTTATCGTTTTTTAAATTTTGGAAAATTTGATTAAAAATGATTAGGCGGAAAAACTGAAAATGCCAATTGATTTAGGATAATTTTCAATGATCTACATCTCACGACTAAGTTTTTGTCTTAAATTTGTAACATATACTGTACTTGTAATGGATATCGAATTTAATTTACGAGAATTAAACTTTAAAAAAGTTAACTTTAGAAAATTTTTAAAAATTTAGAAAAAGAGTCCTTGATGACACTCTGGGATCGTAATTGATAAATGATAAGTTTTTTTTAAATAAATGCAAAATACAATATATATTTTATATAATATAATATACAGTCTGAGTTTTTTCGTTTACGGCGTTTTTTTCATTCCGATTATATGAACCAATCAGATACAGTTATCTTAGATATTGACCAATAAATATCGAGTATTTATGCGAAATAGAAAAAACACCGTAATTAAGAAAACTCATGCTGTAATATAATTGACATAATATAATATATAATCAACATAATTTATTTAAATATTTCAGTGAGAATTATCAGTTTGATCGAAAGGTATTTAATACTATTTAGTCAGAAAATAAATTTGCGATTATGAGGGGAAATGTCCGAATCGACATTGCGTGAATAAATGTGAATCGAAATTAACATTTTTTGCAATGTCGATTTGGGCATTTTCACATAATTTCTAGCTGACTTTAGGACACAATTTGAATTAATTTGTTGCNAGATCATGCAAAAGGTGATAAAGGGATATAGTTTTAAATAGCATCAAACGAGTTCTAAACATGACTTTGCTGATATTGGTATTATAAACTATTGCAAAATTATGAACCGTTTTAGTGCTCTTATAACTAAACAAGCCTAGCTGAGTTCAAAAAGCAAAAAATCGATATCAAACAAGTAGCACCTGTAAAAATGTTTTTAGGAAACGCCCAGAAAAAAGATCAATTTGAGATCGTTATCCGTGGTCTTGAGACTGTCAGTTTTCCATCTTCAAAAGATCCAGTAGAATGTTTGAAATCTGCAAGTGTTGGTGTTTACATCAGTCACGACACTTCAGTAAATGCATCTCAAGAAAGTGTAGTCAAATGTGCTGCTTGGGGAAGAAATATTTTCAATAGAATCGAAGATTAAAAAATATATATTGCTTATTTTTGAAATAAATGACTCTGTGATTTCAACTCGTAGAAACCGGCGGTTGCTCTGTACTCATAGACCAATTGCGTTTGCGCGCAAACGCACTCATAAATTCTGCAATATCTCTCAAATTTTATTGCCATCTTATAAAAATTATTTTTAAATAAAATCTAAAAAATATATATAAAAGTCCTTTAATTTGAATAATAATTTCGAAAAGAACCTTTACGTTCACGCGCAATCGGTCTCTGAGAGTTAAACAA
>SCLH01000095.1:102535-131504 GCA_004367855.1 Oikopleura vanhoeffeni | reverse complement strand
AAACAAGTATCTCTTAGAATCCGAAGTTTGAACTCAATACGAATTGCGGTTAGCTCAGGACTAACGTTTGAAAATCAGTAAAACCCGTCGGTTACCCCCTTAAGGTATCCCGGTCCCTAATTTGACATATTCTCAATGAAATATCAACCAAACAGGGCTTCAATGATATTATTCAGATTAGCCACTTTGTAGAACTAGCCTTCAAATTGCGAACAAAATATGCCGAAACTTTTTGTATGACCACACTCTTTCACACATAAGCGGCACAAGAGCCACCTAAGCCAAAACGGAAAATATATCTCCTTCCAGGTTTTATTTTGAAATAAACCCAAATTTTCACATAACCTGTATAATTAGTATACAAAACTTTATTCTAGAATATGCAAAAAACCGGTCCAAAATACCGGTTTTTGGACTTTTTTCATCGGAAAATCTATCTCCTTTTTCGCAAAAGCCAGCTTTAAACAAACAAAAACTTTGTAATAGCGTTTTTGTCAAATTTCGACCAGAAACAAAAAATATGAATCTTTCAAGGTCACGTAGAAAAATTCCGAAAAAAATGTGCTTCGATTTTTTCGAAAGTAGACTCAAAAGAAATCTGGGGAAACACTGAAGAGAAAGTTGATTTACGTCAACCCTATATTTTGAAGTTTCAGTGATCAAATTGACACAAACGTTATTTTTGAACATAATTTTGAGAAAAATACTTAGAAAAAAATCGAAAAAACGCAAAATTTTCGAAAACTTTTTGATGTCATTTGGGTTGTTTCATGCGTTCAAAACATAAACAATTGATTTGGTGCATTTTTATGACATTATAACTGCAGAAAATGTAGGAGCCGAGATACCCTTAAGGATGTGGGCGACGATAATAGGGCTCTTTTTTTCACATTTTCAAATGAAGTTTCTGAGAAACCTGGCTTCAGAAATAACTAATTTTTTTCCAAATACGTAGTACAACTCTTGAGGAAGTTGTCAGTACTATTCAAGTCATCTGATACTTCAACCTACGCTCAGACAATGGTTTTTAGTAAGCGTCCCTCAAAGCACTAAAAAGTCTACTCTTCATTCATCTCTCATCACTTTTTATTGATATTTGCAATTTAGAATGTAAATATAAATACTCATCATCAAATGGTAGCTTTTTTTCAAAATTTTGCCTCTAGTGCTCAAAACAGCTTANTAATTCTCATTTTTAACTTAAGTTAAAGCTTGAAATTATGAAAATATTGCTGATAAATAATTTTCTTGGCCTACCGCAATGAACAATGAAAACATTTTGAAATAGCCAACGATAATTAAAATTAAAGGTTCGCCAGCTGGGCCGTTAATTAGTTCATAAAAAAACTTATCAAAGGCATAAACTGGTGGGGTACTGCGTTCAGCAGTAGGGGTCCCAGTGTAGGACTGTGAAAACTTAAATAATGCTCACAATAAGATTGAATAATTATAAAAATATTATGGATTATTATTTTTAAATTTTTATACAATTTTGAAGAGAAAAATTTACGAAAAATCTTGAAACCATCTTTTTCACGATAAATGACGGTATGTTTATTTGATATGCTTTTTAAAGAAAAAAACTTCATTATGATCTCAAATATTTTCAAGTCAAGGTCTGATAAGTATTTTAATTATGATATTTATNTCGAAGTTAAAATCTTTTTATAGTTTTTCGGGTTTATAATAGTTAGTTCCGAAATTAACTAAAAAATGCGACAAATTTATCTTTGAAAAAAAACATAAAAATGTCTCATTGAATGGTTGGAAACGGGTAACATTTTGCAATATTATTTAAAGGGTTTTACGAATGTTTTAAATTTGTTTTGGATTCACTTTATCAATAATTATCGTTTATTTCCTGGGATAAATTAGTTAAAGTCTAGTATAGTATAGTTGGCGATAAACCAAAGATAGCCTCGAGGATTTTTTTTTTCTCGAGTCTGTCTTTTCTTTTCGGGGCTCTCTCGCCAATCTCGAGCGCCGCCGGGTCGAGTCGACCACGCTCTCTTTCTCACAAATACGAATAAGTCTATTTAGGATATGTGTAACATGGTGACCTGGGCCGGAATCTCAAATTCACCGAAAATCTCATTGTGTATCATAACTTATGATTCATAAGTGTATATCCTCGCATTTACAGTACAGCCAAGTTAGGGTGTTATGTAGATTCATATCTACAATGGGATATGTGTAGGCGGATGAGACGAATTACTAAAATTGTTCTTATATAAAAATAATTATCAGAAAATTGTTTTTTATATCAAAAGTTTCGAAATTTATAGCTTTTAGTTCAACGACGTTGAAGTTTAATTTCCCTAGTAAATGAGAAAAATATAGAGCCCTAACCTAGGTGTATGTAATTTTTTACTAAGGTAGTTTTTGTTAAAAAGAGGCCACCCTAAGGAAGTAAATACGTGGCGTTTTTTGGTCAGTATTGACCAATGATGAGTTCATATAATTTTTTTTGTTCTTGTGAAAAACCATTTCGGGACACGAATCGCGTGATTATTTCGCAAATTTTGATACTATTGAATTCAGTCAAAATACAGATGAAGCAGGGTAGGTAATGATCTAAATTTTCACACAGAATCTTTCTTCCGTACGTGATGATAACGTAATGATCAAGCCTTTTGTCCCGAAATAGTTCTTCGCCAGAATAAAACAAAAAGATTTTTATATGAACTCGGGCATCGTCATCCGGTTTTGTTTATTGGACCCTTTTTCACGTGACCTCTCTTTTTTTGGTCTGTTCAAAACCATGCGAAATCGATAACTCAACCAGTACCTTATATGATCTGTTAAAGTTTTTGCAGCGGCAATTGAATATTTGTAATTTGTATTAATCATGTGCTCCATAATACTTTGAAACATTTCGTTAATAAGAATGTATAAAACGTCAATTTGTAATTCTTGTTGGTGATGTTTCACACTTGCCAAAACAACGACAATAATCTGCTCAACCAGTTGAATATGCCATTCAGATATTTTTGGATGGATAAAATTAAGGGTGACTAAAGTTTCCTGTTATTTTAACCGGTGAATATACCGGTTTTTACTATAAATTGCTAGTTTCACCATTTTACAAAACGATAAATTATTTTAAAGTGAGTTATGTTTGATCTCTAGGTAATGTGAAATCATATCGAAGATTATACTTATGCGTTAGTGAGAGCTATGACGTCATAATTTCTCTCATTTTGTGGAAATAGTGTCTCGAAATAAAGCTCCGACCATTTTGATATTTTTGGGTCATAAAGAGAATAAGCTGATTAATTTTAACAGCATTGTAATTTTTATGAAACTTCAGTCTAGATGGCCAAAATTTGCCGGAGAAACTGAAATTATGACTTCATAGCTCTCACTACCGATAAGTATAATCTTCGATATGAGCCAAAAATCTTGGTAGGGAAGAACTGGATTTTTTCTTCGATATTGTACCGGTCAATTTTGTCTCTGGAAATGACCAATTTTTTTTTGAAGATTTTCGAACCATCTGAAATATTTTTGAAATAAAGCAACTTATATACAATTTGAATAAGAAATTTATTCACCGAGACAATTGAAAAAATCAAATGCCAATGGACAGTAATTCACCCCACTTGATTTCCAGTATTTTCCGGAAGGATAAGATTCCTCTAAAATATCGCGAGTTGAATCTTTTATCCAAGTTGAATATTGCCGAATAAACAGATTTGAAGAGTTTGAAATATCTTTTTGGCAAAATGTAAAATATGAGACGATTGAAGTCAAAAATACTAGATTTCCAGGATGTTCTGATCGTTCTTTTTCAGTTTTATCGTGCGCACCTTCGATCAGATACTTGAAATGGTTATTTTTGTCCCATGAATCATGAAATTTCTTCTTCAATTTTCATGAGGCATGATAAATTGAAAAAGTAATGTCATTCTAAAGTGGTCAAAGAAATTCTGGGTTTTTTTAATCGTTAACTAAAATGTTCGGTCAATTTTTTGATAACATACCCCTTTAACGACCTTTTGTGCATCTAGGATGTGCGGGCTGAAAAGTGGCCCCATGAGTGGCTAGGAGGGGTCTTAGGAGCGTTAGGATTGGCTCCCTCAACCCGCACATCCTAGATTCACAAAAGGTCGTTAAAGAGATACAGTCCTCGCTCCCTAACTTGTACAAATACCGACTCAAAAAAGTGTTAGAGCACATACTTTTGCTTAGAAAGATAAATTGTAGATTAAAATTGCTTTATTTTGTAGTTAAATTCGAAGTTTCCCCCTTTTTTTGATATCTCAAAACCATTATAATTCAAGAGAATCTTTGAAAACATGGCTTTTGGGGCTTTCATGCATATAACTTATATTATATAAGCAGAAATTCAAAAAACACCTCCAAAAACTTGTACCAGTTTGGAAAACATTGACCACCCCCAAAAACGTGTACCAGTTAAGGAGTTTTAGGAGTTTGTACCAGTTAGGAGAGGACTAACAAAATTTTGCTCGAAAAATATTTTTAGATGAAAATTTTTTCTCAGAACGTGATTTTATTATGAAAAACATTCAAATTTAACCATGGCCATGATTGGTCAAGCTGTGACTCTATTTTTGGTAAATCACTAAACAAAATTCTGAAGAACGGTTCCAAATTTCCTCCATTGAAAGCGTCTTTAATTCTCTTCTTTATTCGATTAATAATAGATAAATATTGATAAAGAGCTGCTGCGCCAACTAGTGGTTCTTCAGTAATGATAAGGTTCACCAATTTCCCGAGTTCCAAGAGATTATTGCTAAAATTCGAGCTTGGTGAAAATGATTCTTTAGGGGGTTGAATAAGTATATTAAAATTTAAAAACCCTTATTGTTTGCGCTTTTTATGTGACAAATAAGTCTAGATTATTGTTTCAGTAAGAATTCGGTACCGTGATATTTAGTGAAAATAATTTTCAAGTCGCGATTATAGGATTTCTAGATTGAAATCGACAATTTTAAGTTAATAGTCCTCTGTAAATTCCAGTGCTAAAATTATTTCCATGGAAAGTTTATTGGCTAGATTGGTATTGACGCCCTTTTTTCGAAATATGACTAGAGGCGCTCCTGAGTTCGATTTGAAAACAATTCGAAATATTCCATTTTTCGATTCAATTTTTCCATTGAAACTGGTTTATGTTGTACAAATTAATCCAAAAGTTTGATTCTAGCAAGACAAGATTTTTTATTGCACACTTTTTTTTCAAATTATTATAATTTTCGCGCCTACGCATTTTTATAGTAAAAGTTATTAGAAAAAAGTTGATGAAAAATGTATGCTCAATTTTTCAGCTAATTTTCAAAGTTTTAATATTCTAGCCTAAACAACCCCCTTTAGCAAGTGTGGAGGTTAAAACCGAAAATTGCAAATGAAATTTTTCAACATTTTTCAAATGGCTATTTTGTTCTTGTAAATTTCGAATCAATGCAAGGAGCTCTCGTGGGAGAGTTTGATTATGGCGATAAACTGGCACTCCACATGGCTCATCTTCAAGCACCAATCCGATCTGATCCACCACAAGATCAACGAAGTCTGAACTCCAGTTCTTTTAAACGGCTATACTAGCATGAAAATTTCTATAGATGTTTGTCTATTTAAGCAAGTGGAATGAGAAGCAACCAGCATGGAAGTTTTTTTACAATTTAAAAATTTAAAAAATAGTTTTTTTCAAATACCGCCAGATTTGATCTCGCAGGTTGCTTTCCGATTCAACAATGTTCTGTAGGTCTTGGCCAAGCGGACATAATTGGAAATCCCGTTTTGTCCGCTACATCTTTATGGTCATTGAATTTATTGTCAAAATTTCCGTTTTTCCGCTTAGCCGAACGTTTTTTTCGGATTTTCAGAAGAAATTCGTAGGTTTTGCCCGTTTTGTCCGCTAAGACTCGTGTCCGCTTGCTCAAGAACCACAGTAATCAAACTGAACTAATTCTAATTTGTCTATGATGATTGTCACTAATGTAATTGGTGCTAATGTGGTTTCTGTCTATAAGGACAGGTGAGATTTTCCCAAATTGTCCTTATCAAAATTTTCCAAGGCTAATTTTCCCAAATTGTCTTTATCAATCTGTCCTAAGCTATTTTGCCACATATTTTTTTTTGAAAACCATAAATTTTCCAAAAAAATATGAAGACTTTTTTTTTTTGCTCTTCAATTTTTGAAAAACGTAAAAAGCGGTTTTTTATACAATTTACAGTAAAATGGTGTATTTTTCTAGAATTTCCCAAATTGTCCTTATTTTCCCCAAATTGTCCTTATATTTCCCGAATTGTCCTAAAATTTCCCAAATTGTCATTATAGAGGGACGGACCAAAATAAAAAATCGTAGGTTTTGGCCATATTTTCCCCAAATTGTCTTTATACAATGTAGACAGAAACCACAGTAGTGGTATATTATGCTAGAGACAAAATCAAACACTACAATTATAAGGGTGGGAAATATAATTGTTTTGTGGTTAGTTTTAGGAACAGAGATCGCAATAATTGGATCGTATCGTAACGGAATTTTCGGATCGGATCGTTTTTTTGCTAAACGATATCATGTTCGCCCCCTTCCGACACGATACGATCCAGTTATAATTTTACCCCCTCTAGATACGATACGATCTAGCTTTGATTTTCCAAATGCCGACCCCTGTTTAGGAAACTTGACTCAAAGAAAAAATTTCTTATCGAAAATTTACTTTATTTATCTTACAATTTGCCTTGTCCACCCTCTTAAATATTTTAAATTCTGTCCTCATTTTTTTTACAATAGTTTCCCGAAACATAGCGCAAGAAAACTATTTCCCACACAAACCTACAGTAACTCGCCTCTAAACTGTTCTAAAACCAATTTTAACCAAAAAACTAAATCGCAAAATTTCTCTATGAAAATTTTCGAAACAAACTTTTGGATCAAACGCTGGCAAACATTAATTCTATAAACTATTAATCAAAATTCAATATAATAATCATACGTGAAGGTATTTTTAGCAGGAAAAATGTTTTTTCAATGTTTCACAATTGCATGAAAACTTAAAAAACCCTACGTTTTTATGCAATTCAACAAAAACAATTTCATGCTAAAAATAATTTTGACTACAATGCAGTTTTATGTGAAAGTTTACGTGAAATATAGTTGAATGTGCTCTGAAAGCTTTCCTTGACTGATTTTGAAATTTCTTGCTTCATTTTTAAAGTTGGCGTACCAGATTCATTTCGCTTTTCAATAGTCATGTAAGAGTAAAATATAACAATCGATAAATCTCTTTGATATGGATCGAATATTTTAACTACAGTAAAGTCCTCTAACAGACGCACCATATCAATATTAAAAGTACTGTCCAGCGAAAAGTACTTTATTTAAGTATGTGTTTTTTTCGGGGAATAGAATATCAAGTGTCAGGGAGAATCGTCTATATTTTTGAGGAGAATTCTCCCAAATTGTTTACTTATTGATTCCCCAAAAAACACATACTGTAGCAGAAAAAGACGCCATAGTACGCGTATGTACGATACGTATGTAACATATGTATTTATCAAGGCATATTTTTTTAGTACAGTCTATAACTTGTCGCTGGACAGTACTTTTAATATTGATATGGTGCGTCCTGTTAGACGGACTTCACTGTACAAATAAATAAGTTAACTTTCGAATAAGAATTCCATAAATTTGAAAGATAATCAGTAACGTGTTTTTACATGATCTTGCCGAACTCTAGGCGAAAAAAACTAATAGGGTTTATTTTTCGATTGGGTTCCAGAGACCAGTAATTATAAGATTTTCTGAAAAGTTGATGAGCCATGACATTTTGTGCCAAGTTTCAATGCGTTAATAAATTTCGACATCATATTAGTCTATAAAAACTTTTTCCATAATTATTCGTAAAATTACCAAATTACGCTCTGTGATTGGTTCTTACTTGATAATGTTTCAAAAATACTCGGATCTCATTGGTTCTTCTCAAACGGTTCACAAAAATAATCGAATCTCATTGATCAAAAAACTTTTCGGGATTCTTATTTGAAAGTCACCTAATCCAGAAAATATTTCAAAAACTACAGTTTCGACCATTGCCTTTTTTCAACGAGAAGTGCCAGCATAGGTCCCCAGTCTTTTTCCACAGAAGGGGACAACAAAATTTTTTCAAACACTTTTTCTAATTGTACACTGACTTCAGTTGCCAGAGCTGCCGAAATAGATTTTTCATCCCATTTTGTGACTGCTTCTACCCCAGAGATACATGCTATAATTTCGCTATTGCATGCCAGCTGATTTCTTTCGTAAATCAATTTGCTATAACAATGTTTTAAAACAAGATATTTATCAGTATTTTATAAGAGGTTTTGAATTTCAGTAAAATCACACTCGCTACATATTTTAAGAAGAAATGAAGAAGATCCGAAAAATTCAAGTAAAAATAAATAAGGCCCAAAGGTCGTCCACGTTTACATTCGAGTTTTCATCGATGGGACGTGAGAATTGAAGTGCAAACACATTGTGCTAGAAAACCCTGTGAACTTCATCCCGCTTCCATTATGAGGTCTTCAATAAAAAAACTCGCCTCCTATTTTTATCAGATAGATTGCTTTATAAAATAATTTTGATTCAAGATTTGGAACAGCAGCGGCTATTGAATGATTTTATAAACTTGGAAATACACTAAATCCTCTTTAATAGAAATCATTATTTGAAAAAATGACAAAAAAAAATATAAAAATGATTTTATCTACAAAATGCGTATTTTAGTATATCTGAGGAGATGATCTCTAGGCCCGGTGTCGCGCGTTCTTGTTTGACCCTTATTTTCGAACCCCTTATTGGTCAAGGCCGTTATTTCCGGTACTCTCATTGGTCAAACGCGAACGCACAATGACAGGCCTAGAGATCCATATAAAAATTAACAATTTTTATTAATTAATTTGAGCAAAAAACTCGTAACGCTTCGTATTCCTCAGTGTGGCATTGTTTTCACTGCTTATGACACCGCTTATATTTAGGAACTCATTTATTCAATATGTTTTAAGAGTAATTGTTAAAGAAAAAATATTTTTCTGAGGAAATCGTGAGTTTTGCAAACCTGAAATATTTGAGAGAATCTTTATCCAGTAAATCAACATTTTCCAGTTTCGAAACTTTGATTAATCTTAGCCGTATAACATTATCAATATTGTGAATTAAGTTTTCCCATATGATTTTAGCGGTCAGAAATAGCTTTCGCAATTGAGACCTTCGGCTTGCCAAGATAAGTTTTGTCCAGTTCAGTGAAATGTCACGAATGGAAATGTAAATTTGTCCAAAATGATGCAATTCAGCCTGAGATCGTTCAACGTTATTAATTGTTAGGAATTGTTTATTCAAATCGCTCAATAGTTTGATTATGAGGAAAGGTCTTTCAAAAGATACTTTAATAGCCTTAGCGTTACAACCAAAAGAATCCTCGAGGTCGACTTTCTAATGAACGTATTATCAATCATAGGTGACCTATGTACGCTAAGGGTGCTAGAGATCAAAATACATGTTTGTCATTTGAGAGGGGTTTAGCTATGTATTTTGCTCTCTGACACCCTCAGTGTCCATAGTTTTCCTATAGTTGATAAAACGTTCATTAGAAAGTCGACCTCGAGGATTATCTTGGGGGATAAGCCTTAACTCCTGTTTGCGGAAAAACCACACTAGCTCGTAATTTGCGTCTTTTAGAACTGAGAAACTGAAGTCATGAAAAGTTGACCTTAAAATATATATGTTTTTTTGAAAACAATTCAAAAACGAAAAAAATCATTTAGTCTCAAAATGACCAGAAAAAATCCTTGAGCCTTTAAATGACCAACAAATTTTTACAAGATGCGCCAATCAAGTCTCACTCATTTTTTACTTTTGAATCTCCCTATTTCTTATCGTCCGCAAGGATTATCAGCTAAGGATAAACTATGAATAATCCATTTTTTAGTCGTATATTTTTGACTGTCATGAGTAGGCTGTCACCTGTCGAGGCCAAAATCGATTCTAAGAGCGGTTAAAAAATCCGAGGTAGCCATTCCTGATAATTTTCCGTGAAAAAATTGAAAAAAATATTTTTGAAAATTTTAGCATGGGAGTAGTTTATGACCTCTAACATCGAATCCTGACTGTGCAACAAATTCTATTGTCAACTTCCGGTTTTACAGCCGGTTTCTATGTTGGCCATTTTGGACACCAGGGAGTTAAAATTTCGAAAAGTCATAAGCCAATTTTTTGCTTAAAATTAACTAAAGAACAAGTTCGATACAAATTTTTTTTTTAATTCTCAACTTTTTTCTGAAATCGACCGGTGACAGCCTAGTCATGAGACTATAATTTTTAAATGTACATTGTAGTTTGCGTACATTTTTTTGGGAGTATTTTTGTAACTTTTCCTTTGAGGTTTCTCTTCCATGTTCTCATGTAAGTGCCTAGATCAAACTATGAGTCATTATTTCAACAAATTAAAATATAATTTTGTTTTCGAGCTAACCAATCACATTAACGTTTGTACAATACAAGAAGATTATCTACAATGTACTTATGATGACTCATACATAATGAGTCATAATTAAAGGAAAACTAAATTTTCGAAATTTCACCAGGAAAGTGTTCAAAAACGCAATACCATTTTTGAAATTGCCTATCTTTTGGCTTGGAATTTCCAAAATAATTTCAAGCCAAATGATAGGCAAAATTTTTCTAAAAATGCTAATTTTTGGAAAACGGGATATAATTTTTTTCCAAAATTTTTTCTGGGTCAATTTCAGCACAGAAACTAAAAGTGCTCCGAAAATAAATACAATCTGAGTTGGTCGATTTTTGCCGTACTTACCTTAGTTTTGATAGTTTTTATTTAATTTAAATAGGGGCTTTAAGGGGCTCACCCTACGCATGACGATGACGGAAGAGATATCGAAACAGTTTCTTGCATTCAACTACCAAAAAAAATTTCGGCCTACCGGTTTACTGGTAACCGGATATCTATCGCATAAGTATTTTTAGTATAAAATTTGAAAACAAAATCGAAACTCATTTTTTTTTCTTCCTAATCGTAATATTAGTATAAACAAACATAGAAAATTTAAGTTTCCGGATGATTTTAAGAAAAAATGTGGGCTCATCGAGATTCGAACCTGCCAAATCAAATTAACAAAATTTCCCTATTAAGCTTTTTTAGTTGACATGTCATGACAGTTGAATGCAAATTGCATTATTAATTTTTGCATTAAAATTTTTTTTCACATTTTACCCTTTATCCGAGATTACCACATTAGTTTTCATCGAACAATTATTTATTATATTTAGAATACAAGATGAGCGGCTGTTAGTTTTTTTTGTGAATTTAAGGGGTCAAGGACCAGTTTACGACAGTTTTAAGGTGAAAAATTAGGCATTTTCTCTCGGGAATCTCCAGTGAAGTTAACTTAAGTGTATGAAAATAATAAAAGCCAGGATACATCAGGGTTGTAAAAGGGATCACCCCTGACCGAATTTTCCATCCCAATTTTTTGCCTATCTTTTGCTGAAACCTACGCAAAAATGGGATGGAAAACCCACGCAAAAGCCATCCCTTTTACAACCCTGGGATAAATTGCTCTTTAATCTGCTAGGGATTTCAAATCATCGTGTGACCCCATTATATTTTTGATCAAAAACGTCACCGCGTTATACTGTATCGAGTGATATCAGCTGGACATGTGCACCATTATGAAGCTCCCGATTTTCGGAACTTATTAATTAAACTCTCAGCTGGGTCAATCGAGAGCAATACAAGCGGATACTTCTTGCCACTAGAAGGGCATTTTTTCATGTATAAATATCGAGGTCATTTTTAAATTAATTATAATTTACTATGCAATTCAATAATATTTCAAAAAATCTTCCCCTCGAAGAGGTTGAAAGTTTTATTTTCGCCGCTACTATCGGCATGCAGTTTCTCGGAGATGATATTCGAAATTTGCCCATTTCTCTCAAACGGCATATGAAAATTGTACATGCAGATTGGGATGGAAATTGTGCCCTATGTACACAAATGAAAAATAAAATTGGATTTTCAAAGTCGGAAATTTTCAGTTGCCTGCCCTTTTTGGAAAAGGCCGGAATAATGCCGTGTGAAATAGCACTTGGATGCTACATCCTGCAAAATCATTTATCACATCTCCAGCAAGGTATTTTAGAGACTCTCATGGATACAATTTTGGAGTCAATTAGTCTCTCAGATGATGAGCTTTTCGCCAATATCGCAGAAATGGTAAAACGGTTTATTATTAGCGAATTACTCCAAGAAGCTGATATCACCCTCAATTTATGCTTACCGCTTGGAAATGTGTTTGTCGAGCTTTTTGACCAGAAAAAGCGGGCACGGATTTCAAACGACGTCAGAGAAAAATTTGGATTTGATGTAAAGCAAGCTGATGGTATTTTTTGGCTACAATGCGCAATGATGTATTTATATGTCAATTCCCAGCGGGAGAGAATCAACAATTACACAAAATTAAAAAATAAAAAAGCACAAAAAAATGAAATCTCGGAAAGCTACATGGCCAATTATCATGCCTTAAATACTGCAAAAGTTTCTGATGAAGACTCTCAAAGAAAGCCTCAAAAAATTGGCAAAAACTCTAGAAAGACGTCTAAGAAACCAAAAATGCCGATTGGAAAGTCTGTTCCAAGAATTTTAAAAGTGAAGCATACAAAACCTGCCGCTATAACTGACAAAGAGGATAACGTCAGTGTATCAATGAACAAATACAACAAAAGATTCACCAAAACAAAAAAACCCGGTCGAGTATAATTTTTTTTTATTTATGAACTGTTTTTATAAAACTCTTCTCCTGCTTACTGACATTTATTTGCAATAAAATATTAACAATCAAAAATACTACTGGGTTTTTATTGAGTACAAGTTTTTCTGTAGGTGAATAATTAGGGCACAATATTATGAATATTGAACTGATGAACTAATAAATAAAATGTAAATGAATAATTATAAACTAGTTTTATTAAAAAAACATATTTATTACACCAAAAAACTCAAAAGTTTTGCCATTGGTATTCTGTCAGGACGTGGGCACTTTACTTCCACCTGGTGAGTAAGGTCGTGGAAGTCTGAGACAACGCTCATTTTCGACAAAATGAATTGTGCAATTATTATTTTTTTTATCGCCTAATTTATGGGTTGGCAGTAAAAGGCAAAATAGTAGAAGGGCAAAGAATCGAAAATTTCAATTTTTCGAAATTAAGAATTTTTTGAATGAAATTTATGTTTTACAGCAAGAAAGATATAATATCGATTTTTGGCCTTTTACTGCCAACCCGTATTTATTTCTGGCAGTCAAACTATGGAATTAAATGAAGATTACATGTAGGTGAATTAGAATTATACAAAATTGGTTAAAACATTTTTTAATTATAGTGGAATTTCAAGGGGTTGTATTGGCTGGAAAGGCTTTTTCAAGGGCTCATAACTTTTTATTCCTTTATACCAATCTTATGAAAATTTTCAGAATGGTAGTTCGTAATTTCTGGAAAAATTTTTATAAATTATTTTTTTCATACCATGTTCGAACAAACCGGTAAATTAAGTTAACCGCGAGCAAATTTTTTTTTTAAATCGTATTTTTTGTCATCTTATTTCAAAAGAATTTGATTTTTTCACAGAACATGTATATTTGACAAACAAAAAACTGGTAGTTGTTTTTTTGATTTTTACCCAAAAGTGCTTCAGAAACAACCGAAAGTTACGTTTTCGGCCATTTTTTTTCATTGTATTAACGAAACAATTTTTATACGAACTGAACATTTTTGAGGCAATTTAGAAAAAACTGGTAGTGTCCGAATTTTTAATTTCAGGCCTTAACTCCCAGGATCACATTTTGAAAATTATTTTTTGAGCTCAAGGTCATCGTATCAAATTTTTAAAAGTATCAGACGAATTGCAACTATCATGTTTCTGGAAACGGGATTATAAACTATGGCCAAATTATTTACCATTCTTGCGCAAGAGCAAAAACATTTTCTCATTTTAGACACAAAATTTCAATATTTTTTTGGAAATTTTTTAAAATGTTCTAATTTCAAGAGAGATCAAAAATCGTGAAATAAAGTTGACAGCACTTCTAGTTCAAAATATATGGACTGCCTATACAACCCCTTTTTTTAAGGGTGTCATGCCATGACTGGAATTTAATCAGATTTAGTGAGAATTTATCACTAAAGTAGTGTTTTTATTCAAAGGGGCCCTAGCCATGAAGATTACGAGAGAACTATTTGAGATATCGAGAAACGTTTTTTTTTCATTCGACTGCCAATTAAAAAGCTCAATAAAGAAATGTTCTAAACTTGATTTGACATCCGGTTCACCGAAATAAACCGGAATGAATTTTTGGCAGGTTCGAATCTCGGTTTGCTCACAATTATTTTTTCAAATCAGCCAGAAACTTAAATTTGTTGTTCTAATATTACGATTGTATATCGTTTACTGCATGAACTTTATTTTTTTATTATAGAATTCCTGGAAGAAAAAATCGAGTTTCGATTTTTCCCTCAAATTTTATATCGAAAATGCTTATGTAATATATATCCGGTTACCAGTAAACTGTTTCTCGATATATCATTTAGTTCTCCCGTAATCGTTAAAGGGTTAAAAATTATCAAAGGAAGGCCAAGAGTGGGATGAAACAATATTTTTGGCAGTAATAAGTTTTTAATTTTCATCTACCAACTGAGTTTTAAATGACATCGAGGCGAATCGCGTTTGTCGTATAAGTTATATAGGGTTCGGTTACCGGATACGGTATAACTCCTACAGGTTGAGTTATATTTTTTTGTCCTATTTTAAAGTAAACTGGGACAACTTTCTTCAATTAAATGACATAGCTACTTATTGCGTTTCTCTAATTTATAAAATAAATGTATTTTTCTCGATTGTATTGAAAGGGGTTTAAGCGCCCTCTGTTCCAATTTCAACCACCTGGTCTCACTCGAAGTCTCCGGGCCACTCGTAACAATCCCTTAACCCACGCATCAAAAACCTTTAAAAATTACAAAATATTACCGATAAACAAAACCGATTGATTCGTAAATTATATTATACTTTGAAAAAAACGTGATCGGATCGGTTCAGAAAAAAACCGATCTGATCGGTTTGCTCGGACCTGCTCGGTGTTTTCCGAGCAGATATTTTAGCTCGGACGCCCATCNCTGCTTGAACTATATTTTTGACGAATTCCTGGAAGGAAAAAACGAGTTTCAATTTTTTTTCTCTAATTTTATACTGAAAATACGTATATAATAGATCTCCGGTTACCGGTGAACCGGTAGTTCGATGAATAAGACAAAATTTCTCCATTGAGCTTTTTTAGTTGGCAGTTGAATGCAAAAAAACGTTTTTCGATATCGCCTATGGTTTTCCCATAATCGTTATGAGAAGGGTGGGCCCACCTAAAAAAAAATTACCTAAGCAAAGTGCATTTAAAGGGACAACCTAGTAGGGTTTGAGTCAAAAAGGTTGTCTGTTTAAACGCACTATGCTGTAGTTTTTATTTTGAGAAAACAACTCACATATCAAGATAATGTTTGATTTTTTTAGAAGGGTATTTTATCTCGGTGAGATAGCTTAAAATATGTACCAAAAATTATCGATTTTTCGATAACAAAAACATCACAAATTAGCGGTAAAAATCGGAAATCGAACAAAACCGGCTCTGCAGTGACACGTTGATTTAAAAGTTATATTATGTGACATAATTTATGTCCCAAATTTTCAAAAAGATCATATGTACCAGTACCGATCCGACCGAAATATAATACCCTTCTAAAAAATCGAACCTAAAGTCTGGTTTTTTTTAGATACAGTCATTGCTCCCTAACTGTAACACAGCGCCCTAATTGGAACACTTTTTTGGGGCCGGTCAATGTGTCTCTAACTGGAACAGTAAAAAAGGTGCCTTTTGAACTTATGGATATATTTTTGAAAGACCCCAAAAAGCAAAATTGCAGAATTTTTTTCTTAGAACTTATTTATTTGTTTGAGAGAATTGCTTTCAATTAATATGGCGTTTGAAAAATATTAAAGAGGAATATATTCAAAAATGAGAATTGTTTTGATTATAACATTTGTACATTTTTGAATAATAGATATGGCACTAGGTTATATTTAAAAAACCCAACGTGATAAAAATATCATTGATAACTCATATAAACATATAAAATGAGCTCCAAAAAACTACCGAAATATTCTTGGTGAAAATTTTTAAGAAAAACAGCAGATAAAACAGTTTCTGAGAGAAAGTGCTAAACATCCCGCCGAATTTGCCAAAAGTTTTTTTACCGTATACACTAGGAAGGGTTTCAAATTAAAATTTTAAGGGGAAACCTTTTCTTGACCCCAAATTGGCCAATCGTCTTTTTTTGTCCTTTGTATATATTTAGCGTGTCCACCATTAATTTCGACTTATAGAAATAATGGGTGGATTGTTCTGAAACTTCTTGGGGGTGAATAATATATATCAAAATGGAATAAAAAATTATGAAAAATTTTTTTTAGTCGTCACGTAATCAAAATATAGCGATTTTTCGTGTTTTCAATATTTAATTAATATAAAACAAATGCCGAATCGTCAAGATTATGCGTCATAAGTAGGGTTAAGCCACTGGGATCGAAATTACTTCAATTTCTTCGAAACTTTCTATCTAGGGTAAATCAACCTGAGAAAAACCCCCTCGAAAAATCCCCAGTGGCCTAACCCTAGTCATAAGGGTGGTTGAAGAATTTCACCGACTGCACTGGAGCACAGTGATAAGCATAACTTATGCGGCATAAGTAGGGCAGTACCAGGAGATTTATCTGCAAACCTCAACCCCTCAGTACGGATTCTTTGAGTTTTTGTAACGCGATCAGTATAATAACAAAAACAAAATTAATAATAAATCAACCTTTATAGCGCGTTTCAAAGCCCGAAAGGTTGTTCTTTCATACTCAAATTGAGACAACTTGGTGGCTCCAAAATTTTTTTTCGTGGTCGGAATCATTCTTTTTGAGAAAGTTTAACCCCATAAATTCAAAGAATCCGTACTGAGGGGTTCAGTTTTGTAGATAAGTCTCCCGGTACTGACCCTACTTATGCGGCATTAGTTATGCTTATCACTGTGCTCCAGTGCAGTCGGTGAAATTCATCAACCACCCTTATGACGCATAATCATGACGTTGCGTTTTTCACAACATATTTTTCATTCAGACCAATTTGGGGTCAAGTAAACCTTTTCTTGACCCCATTTGGAGTCAAAAGATACCGACTCGTATATTTAAAAAAAACAATTTGTTGAAAATGTTTTTTTGTTAAAACGTTATTTAAATTTTTATATTTTCCCGGTGAGGTGACCTTCAAACAAACCTTAATATAACAATAATATCGCTAGCTCACCTATTTGAAAGTAAATGGTATGGGTACTGTTTATCAATTCCATTTATTCCTTTGATAATTTGCGTATCAATATTTTCAAAAATGGAATCAAATCGTGCCACATTTTCTTCGTTGTTTGTTTCAAACGCAAAAACAAACTCTTTCATGTATCCAGCCTCAAAATGTCTTCCATAAAATCTTATTTGATGAAGAAGTATGGAATTATCAACATCGGAAATTGTGGTTTTATAATTTTGATATCTTTCAAGCATTGCTTTACTATGATCATCGCTCACAATATGAATTGTAATTTCTTCACCTGAGTTCAGTTGAGTCGAATCACATGCGTGGTTTTCATGTTCTCTTTAACAAGGGTTTTCATATATTTAAAACCGTTTTTAATATTTTTTGAGATCTACAAAATTGTACATTTGTACTTAGCTTGCTTTAGCACTTATAGGTAGCATTTCCACCATTAATTTCGACCTATAGAAATAATAGGTGGATTCTTCTGAAAATGCAATCTGAAAATGCAAGCCCAATTAGTTGATTTTGGCCCAAAATCGAATGGTGGAAATGCTACTTATAGGGTAGTATATTTTGAATAGAACGGTTCCATCAAAGCGCAAAAGAAGCTCTAAAAACCCAATCGAAATAAATTTGACAGCAAAAATGCCTGGAGATTTTCATATTTTAAGCATGATTCAAGGAAGTAGTAAAGAATGCTTGGTTAACTTTTTAACCTCAAAGTGAAAACTACTTTAATTTTCTACTTCACCGGATGTCCAAAAACTTTTTAAAAAGTCGGTTCTGAGAAAACGACATATATGCTTCGAAACCATTTTTTGTTATTTGACACCTCGCAAGGTGTCAAATTACAATTTTTATACTAGTACATTGTATATTTTGATACTACAGTGCATAAAATGTTTAATTACTGTCTAGTAGTATATTTTAAGTCAGGACCTCAAAATATACCTTCCTCGGCAGTTTTTCAAAAAAAATGTTTGCAATAAATTTTTTGTCATGTGACATTTCAAAAAGGCTGAAATTACAGTTTTTCGTCTTTTTCAATAGATTTTTTAGGGATATCAAATAAAAAAAATGGTCAAACAATTTCTGAAGAAAAGATCTACTAATTGCCAAATAAATTGGCCTCAGATTTTTTGGCGTTTTCGAGATACAAATAATAAAAAAAATTTATGAAAAATAAAAGTCACCCGACCTTGAATATACATATTTACATCTCCAACAAAAATTCGCTCCGCATGAACATTTCATATGGTTACATCCCGAGTCACGCCAAATTTTCTTGCAGCATTTGGGACAGTTTCGAGTAAATTCTCGAATAAATTCAGCATTGATGTCATCCCTGATAATTTTGGTCCGATCCAAAGGTGGTTTATACAACTCCCATCTGTGTCGATCTATGCACGATAAAGGACTATGCCCAGATATGTAAAGACACGAATTTTCATTGATAAGATAACGAGAACAATACAACTTTTTACATCCAATGCACTGTACTTCTAGAGCAGCCTGAAAATATATTTATTTTGTTAAAGGTACAACTTGTGCAACTTTTCAGTTTGTAGAATTTTGCTTCCATCAAAATTTTGAGTCCGAATTTAAATTTTCAACTCGTGAAAAAATATCGCATATATTCCGCATTTTTTTTAATTATTTTTTCGAAATCTTTGGGAAAATAATGCATTGGAAAATGATATGAAGTTTTTTTTCTTTTTTGATCAAAGATTTTTACATTTCAAGTGACAAATTTTTGGAAATTAATTTTAGACGATTTTTTTTAAAGAGAAATTTTTTGGCAACATTTTTTTCTAAGTTTCAAATAAAATGTGTTATAAAAATTTCAATGTGGAAAATTTTCGACCAAAATGACAATAAAAATTTAATATCATTTTTCAATAAATGTTTTTCTCGTATAATTCCAAATAATGATTTTGGACACATGAACTACAGTTTTTCCTGGATCAAAAAAGATAATATTACCTAGTAGGTCATTTTAACGACACCCACCCGCTCTAGACGAAACTAAGGAGATTGAAGTTAAAAACTGCTGCTGATATATAAAAAACGTTATTGATATCTTTTAAGAGTTCGGCCCGGTTTTCAGGGGGTAAATTACATTAAAAAAGTTACCTCGGAAATTGCCAAAAAAACTAACCTCATATGGATATTTAACATTATTTTCAACATGAAAATAAAATTCACAATTTGGCGTTACACATGGTATGAATTGTGACTGTAAGGCAAAATCTTCTTTCTTTGAAATTTCGATAATTTCGTCGCACAGGGAATTTTGAATCCCTCTTAAATTACGATCAACACAATAAATTTCCGTTGAGTTTTCAGCAAACGTATATTTGCAATTAGTAAACATACAGAGAATAACGGAGTCATCTTTTTTTGAATCCATATAATGTTGAAGACATTCAACACAAGTAGAATGCCAGCAAAATCCAGTTCCAACAGGGGAATCGTTATGTTCATCAATACAAATATCACATATATATTCCCCGCTTTGGTCTTTTTTTCGGTCATAATCAAATTCTTTTTTGGGCTCTTCAATTCCAGTAACTAAAATTGCATATATTATCTCTAATAAATTTATAAAATTGCATAAACAAATCCAAAACTGGCACAGCATAGTGCCAACAAGATTTTGAATTTTTTTTCGAAATTCTGCTTATTCTTTGAATTATTATGGTTTTTGAAATATCAAAAATAGTACAAGTTGATTTTTTTAAATTTAGATTAAAAAACAAAGCAAACTTCGATTACATTTTTTTTCCAAAAAATTGCTGGCTCTATTGGATATGTGTTATACACAAAACTTTGTCCATTAATATTCGAATGAACTACAAAATAAAGCAATTTTAGCTCTTCAGGGTCGGTATCCAAAGCGACGTTCAGGGAGCGAGGACTGTACTTGAGGACTTTTGAGGTTTTTTCGAATATTATTAAAAATCCGGCCGAAGCTTAATTTTGTTATAGTTCGAGGCTTTCGAGTCAGAGAGACCCCGCTGTACTTAAGGAGTTGATGTGAGTGGTTTATGACATTTTGAAGGCTTAGTACGGCTAAACTGATGACGGTACAACATTTCTCATCAATAAATATGAAAGATCTATCCTTGATCTCGCGATTCCATTAGACAGTTCAATACCATTCCCACCAACCATCTGGTTAACCGCGGTTAAACACGAGTTCCTCAGATTTTTTCAAAGAAACAAGGATGCTAGAGTTTATATCGGAAAGTTTTGAGATTTGGTGAGAATCCGGAAAATTGTGTTCTGAATTTTAGTAAATGGGAGCTTTTTTTTCGATTTTGCCTCAGGGGTCAGCAATAGAAAAAATTGGGTTTTTCTAAAAATATTTCGTTTGCTCTCTAGCACTGTTTGTGTTGAAAATAAGACATAGTTGCTAATATCGTTTCAGCAAAATCGTATACAAGGAATCTTTTGTGGCATTCAGATTTTCTAATTTTCACTTTATGTTCAAAATTGTCGATTTCGCGCACTTTTTTGTCGATTTACAGCCCATCAGGTCGAAATTCAAAAAAATACTCCCCATTCAATGTTCATCAACCCTTGGGCTTGTTATATTCCGAAAATGACGTTTTTGGCATTTCCACAGAAAAAGCCTTGTATCAAAACGTCGAAAAACACCATTTTCGGCATATTCAACCAGATTGCTGACCCTGCCCGGGCAAAAATCGAAAAAAATAGCTCCTATACGCTAAAATTCAGACAATTTTCCGGTTTCTCACCAAATCTCAAAACTTTCCAATAAAGCCTCTAGGATCCTTGTTTCTTTGAGAAAGCTGAGGGACTCGTGTTTAACCACGTTAACCAGATGGTTGGTGGGTGGGTACTGAATTGTCTAATGGGAATCGCGAGATCGATGATAGATCTTACATATGTATTGATGAGAAATGTTGTACCGTCATCAGTTTAGCCGTACAAGCCTCCAAATGTCAAAAATCAGAGTCGCATACCCCCTTAAGCGATAAAATCTTCAAACATACCATTTATAATTGCTGTAATTCTATTGGTCATATCTAGGTTTAATATTTTTTCAATTTTTTGTAAATCAAATCCAGTTCTGAGCAAAAGTTGTTCCGAAATGACCCTACATTTTGGTCGTTTTCCATCAATTCTAAAGTTTTCAACATCGTTGACTAAACTTTTGAACTTATAGTAAATATCAATTTTACTGAGGGAATCGAATCCTTTGTACGAAATAGGAAAAACAGCCAGATGTTGAATCGAAATTTCTTCTTCATATTCATCAGACGACTCATCAGAATATTCGATGTCGTACTCTTCCGAGTCACTCATTCTAGAATTAAAGGAAAATAATATTTAATTTATATGTATAACTTTATATACAGGGTGTAAGATATTTCCCTTCTTTTTTCCAAATTGGATAGCGATGAGAACGCTAATGTGAATGGTTAATTTCGGCAAAAACCTACGTCTTTCTCAGATTCAACCAATCAAAACGTCGGGAATCAAGTGAATCCAGTTTGTAAAAAAGAAGGAAAAAACCTTACACCCTGTATAAAATATTTTAATTTCTTCTTTAGAACCCAAATAAAATAAAAAAATGATATTTTTATAGAAAAGTTATTTCTTTTGATTGAGTAGATAGGTAAATATTTCTTTTTGCTCTGAAAATATTCAAAAATTTTCGAAAATCTACCTTTCAAATCAACAATTTATCATCAGCAACAATTTTTTACGCCATATGGAAGAAGGGGATCTCTAGGTAAGAATTTTTATTGGTAAACACCGTTATTTCCGGTGCCCCCCATAATTCAAACTCGAACGTGCAACGGGAGGCCTAGATATCCCCTTGTTCAATATACAATCTGGTCCATATATTGAGCTTGTCCACGATTAAAATAAACTTTTAAGACAAAAAGATTGTCAAGAGGATTTTTTGAAAAATATTAATATTTTTATTTAATATTTTTTTCGACTAATTACAAGTGTAATTACGTAGAGTTCTACGTCAAAAAAAGGTGTTTATTGTTCCAAAAAAAATATTTTTTTATGAAAAAGTGGTGAACTCTCAAGCACCATTTTCAATTTACCAATTCAATAGACCACTTTTTCTAATTAACAATAATTATATAAATATAGTAGATACACATATTTTTAATATTTTATTAAAAAATTGTTTGAAATATTTGGCAGTAAATCTATTTAAATTTTTATAATGTTCTTTGAGCTTTTTCACAAAGATTATTGAGTAATTGAATCGAAAATTTTGACTTCATCAGTTTACTTGCAGTCGCTGTTATCATTTTTCCTTGCACTTTATTGACACTGACTACACATATAAAGATGTCTCCAGTTTTGGGAATATTATTACTTATATTTGGATTTATTACATCGGAATGATTCTGAATAAAAAGTTGACAACCCCTTAACATTTTAATTAAGTTTAAATTGTAGCCCTTGAAAAAAAAGTACGTTCGATACAAACAAAATTCTAAAAAAATTGTCAGCTTTTGCTTCAAAATTAAAAACCATTTTTAAACGTGCCGATGTTTAAGCTTAGGATTTTTCGTGAAATTGTTTTCGAAAAAATCAAAAATCTCAAGCTTAAACATAGGCAATTTCAAAAACGGGGTTTTCATTGTTAACCAGTAGCTGACAACTTTTTGTACTGGCAAAAATGCACAGGACGCCTCGTAATCGATATTGCTCAATCTTTTAGCATATTGAATAATGATTAACATTTTCGATGCACATTCATCATTCTGTATAGATCTGGAAACATTCATATGACTAACTATAGTTATTCAAATTAGTAGCAAATCAAATACTGTGATTTTTGGCCAAGCGGACACTTTTGAAGTGAAATCCATTTTTGTCAGCTTAGACTCACTTCAAACCGAATTTTCAGAATAAATGCGTAGGTTTTGCATGTTTTGTCCGCTAGGCCCAAAACCACAGTATTTTAAAAATATCATCAGTGAACTTGGAAAAATACAAATATTCTAAAAAACTTACAATGATTTTACATTTGAATCCATTGTGATCCAAAATTAATTGTTTATTTTCAATAACTGAAATAATTTTTCCAAACAATAAGCAATTTTGAACTTTGATGCCGGCTCCAAGCTTTACCGTTTTTGAGTTTTGGCTAAATTGTCCGCTTGCAATCTGATTAATTGTACATAATATAGGATCCATGCTGAATAAAATTCTGATAAAATATGCCACAAAGTGACTGCGCCGCTGTCCCTTTTTTTTGCCCCAACCCTGTCCTTTTAAAGTAATGTGGTTTTTCCTCATGGCCTTCTCATGACGATTACGAGAGAACCATAGAAGATATCGAGAAATGTTTTTTTGCATTCAACTGCCAACTTAAAAAGCCTTTAAAAAGCCTTTAAAAAGCCTTAAAAAGCCTTTTTCCTTTTTTATCGGACAACCGGTTCACCGGTAACCGGAGATCTATTTATAGGCATTTTCAGTATAAATTTTGAGAAAAAAAATCGGTTTTCCCGTGATAGTCATGAGAAGGGTGACCTACTTAAAAAAAACTACCTAAAGGTAGTTTTTTTTAGACGCGAAAGATTTGACTTTTTACCACTTTGTCATTATGAAAAATCGTAAGAAAACTTAATTTTTGGAATTTTATTATTCAGCCATTAGTCTTAGAATTTCTTTTAGTTTCGTATGATACCCATATTGAGTCATTTCCGGTTATTTGAAAATCTCGAATTTTAGCTTAAGCCTAAAGGCCAAATTTTTTTTTTAATTTTTGAAAAAATTTTTCCAAAATTCGAGATTTTCAAATGACCCGGTTCCAAAATTTTAATTACAAAAATTAAGTTTTCTTAAGATTTTTCATGATGACAAAGCGGTGAAAAGTCAAATCAGTCGCGTCTAAAAAAAACTACCCTGTTTTGTCCGCTTAGACCTATTAGGCTCTAACTCCCTCCTAGAAAGCTTAAAATGCAAGCCAAATTAGCTATAGATACTGGTCAACCTCAAAAAAAATACTGCCAAAGAAGTTAAATTAGAAGGTTTTTTTATATTTTTTGTTATTTTGGAAACTTGAAATTAAAATATTTCTCTAAGCAGACAAAATAGACCAAAAACCACAGTAATATTTATAACAAATATATTTATTATTCTCATTTTATTTTTCTAATTTTTATAAGAGTTTCAGGGCATACAGTAGATAATATAGATAAAGGCACTTGAAATCTTAACTGTTTTCGTATTTTCTTACAATTTATTTGTACTGTCATGTTTGTCTATTATACCGAAATTTGACCAAAACCTACATAATTTTCAAATTTTGAAAATACACGTTCGTCTATAACATAAAAATGGGTAGATAGTTCTTCGGCTTCCGGTACTTATTTAGTTTTTCGGGTAAAAAAGTTTTTTGAGTTTTTGTATCTTTCCGACCGTCGGTTAAGATTTTTTGGGTAACTAGTTTTCCACCCCATAAAAATGGAGCCCGTATTAATATTTTTTTTTATTTTCTGTTTTTTTAGCTATTTATTCTGTTACTGGAAAAAATTAAGGCTGCTGATAATCAAAACAATTTTTCGGAAAAAAAGGAACGGAGAGCAAAAAAGGTCTTCAAAATGTTATAGACAAACATGACAATTAGAATAAAAAGTTAACATATCAGCGGTAACTTTTATCTCAATCTACGTAAATTTTCGACGCAAAAGGTGAATAATTGGGATGGCAGTTTTTGTTCAAATATGTTTTTAGTCTCGCATTCTCTGACTTGTATCTCGCGATCGATAATGGAGCCCTTGTGCTTTAAGTTCTCGAACGATTGATGGTGGGAGACGACCGTTTACGGAGATAGCATACATTCCAGCAACAAAATGATTAATTCTTTGCCATTTCGAAACCCTAGGATTTGTATGATGAAATTGTGACAAAAAATGAAGATTAAACCTCACGCAATTTACGGGATGAAGCGAAAAGTGCGCTTTAAGCCACCTGCGCCGGTGTGTTTTCAAACACATATACCCGTTTTTCGAATAAAAAGGTGAGCACCATAACAGTTCCTTTAAAAATAATAATATATCAATTATTAGAGATTATAAATTGAAAATTAAATCTGTGTCTCAAACCACAGATGCGCAGGGGAGTGATGGTACATCGTGCGAAGATGGAGCTTAGAAAACAATTTGGAATTGAAAAATAGCATATCGAACTAAACGCGATATTATAATTATGTATCGGTGAGATTTTCACAAAGAAATTAATTCCTGATTGAAACTTACCAACTTTGCTCTGGAGTCATCATTCCGATCAATCCTTCAAAACTAGCAGAAGTACATTCGACGACCAAATCTCTTAAATTTAAAATTAACGACAGATAAATGGAAATGGTAAAAATATTGGAAAAGAGAAAAAGACTGATCAAATATTTTCTTTCAATTTTAATCATAAGTTATGATTCATAACGTTATGTTAATTCATATATTATATGATTTCTTAGGTAGTTTTTTTTTAGACGCGACAGATTTGACTTTTTACCACTTTGCCATTATGAAACATATTAGAAAAGACTAATTTTTGGAATTTTATTTTCAGCCATTAGTCTTAGAATTTTCTTCTAGTTTCGTATGATACCCATATTGGGTCATTTTCGGCCATTTGAAAATCTCGAATTTTGCAAATTTTGAAATTTTTTTGAAAATTAAAAAAAAAATTTGAAAATTAAAAAAAATTTGAAAATTAAAAAAAAATTGGCGTAAGCTTTTTATTTTCCAGTTGAATGCAAAAAACCGTTTTGTGATATCTCATACGTCGTCTGTGGTGAAAAGTCAATCTGTCGCGTCTAAAAAAAACTACCTTATTATTTACCTATTTCCTCTGTATTTAAGAACTGTTCACAGTTATCGCATCCTTGTCGGTCAAATTGATCCAAACTTTTCACCATGGAGCAAATCAAACATGCCCGTAATTGCCGATCATTTTTTGGGATAGATTGAAGTGACATTCTGAACGAAATAAAAAAAATAATATTTTTAAAATTAAAAAATGCATTAAAGTTTTAAAAACGTAACAAAGATTAAAGGCTTAAGGGGCATTGACATTTATGCCGCATTGTCTGCTAGAACGGTTTCCCGCTAGAGGGCGCCAAAGTGTTGAATTTTACGGAATTATTTTAATGGAGTTAATCAGCGACCACTTCCTAAAGGGGGCTGTATCAGCCTACAAATTCGTCGGCGTCTGTTGGAAGCAATACTCTGAAAGTTTCGTAAAAACTGATTCTTCAAATTATGATTGTGAGAACTAAAATTTTAAATTCACAAAAAATCATTGTTTGGAGATATATCCGAAAACTTTTATCGGTTGTAAACCATGAATACGTTAGGTCGCTATTTTTTCGGTAGACCCACCTAAGGGGTGTCTGTTCTGAGAGAACCAGACTAGATAGCGACAAACGTCTTTTTGCATCTGAATTTTAATTGAATTTGTAGTGGTAGAAATTTTTCTTTTTTTCGGTCATTTTGAGCAATTTCAATGACTGATTTCCGGTCACGTGATCAACCTAGGAAGCCAAAAAATTTTTTCAACCGCATATTTTTTTCTAAGGTTTCACATGCAGAAAACCATTTGTCGCTATCTTGTCTAGTTCTCCCAGTCGAAATCACAATGGGCCAACCGAAAACAAATCGACCTTAAATTAAGGTTAATTCAAGTTTTCTTGACCAAAATCTCTAAAGATGCTTCTTTTCTTCATTTTTGATGAAAAATCTAAATTTTATTCTTGCGTTTTTTTATTCTTCACTTCCTGGCGATAATTTAGTATTTTCTACTTTGAGTTGTGTCTATAAGAACAGCTGAAATTTTGCCATATTATTTTCAAAAAAAATCGGAGGCGATTTATCCATAATAAAATTTATTTTGGCTGCAAATAATGAAGACCTTTGTATTTGCTCTTCAGCTTTAAATTGTCGAAAAGGGTATATTGTCATTATAGACGCACACCACAGTAATATAATATAAATAAAAACTTCATTATAATTTTTTTCAACGTTTCGACTTTATTATGTGCTTTTCAGGATTGGTCGGTGCTCGGTTCAGAAAATAGGTTGGAGTTTAGCGGAAAATGTATTTCACAGGAATAGTGCTAATCCGTGATATAGATCAAAACATGATCAAAAAAAATAATAAAGAACAACATTAACTTTTTTGGGTCTATATTAGTTGGGTATTTAAACGAATGGAATATTCAAAGTCTGGCAGTTTTGAAAGAATTTTTTATCTTAATTTTCGTAGTAATGATCCGCCAATTTTGCATATTTATCTTCAAGAACATCAAGTTTATCTTTAGCGTTATCTAAATGATGTCGCATTTGCGTAACAGTCGCAACTGGAATGTCTTTTATAAGTCCTCCATTTCTACATTCTAGCTTTTCTAAAGATGTTTTCAGTGAAGTTATTTCGGATTCGACTTTTTTGATTTTACAAAAATGAAGTTCTTCTGGAAAAGAGGTGCTCGGAGGAGTTCGAGTAATGTTCCTGAAAATTGACAGTTAATTTTATAGAATGTTTTAAAAGAAAGGATATAGAAACAAATATATATTTTGAGACTGGCATACCAATTAATAAATGCAACTACCTAAAGGTAGCTTTTTTAAAATGAACCACCCCTATTATTGTGACTTTACAGTGCCCGATCTGTAAAATCAGAAAACTCATCGCGTCAATCGAGTTTAGTCTGACCATTCGGATTCTCATTTCGATTTAGAAAACACGTCTTCCGTAATATTTTAAATTTCAAGCTTGGTCGCTATTGGTCTAATAAAATTATCGCGCAGGTTCAGTTAACATTGTTTATTTCGGGGTTAATGAAATTTCTTCCTCTCGCGGGCATTTTACATATCGGGCACTGTATGATTGAATTTATACATAAATACATATAGAGATGTGGCCAAAAATTATCGAATTTCATTGGTCAAGAAAATAACTAATTTTTACGATAATTTTAAGTCCCGATTTATCAGTTAACCAGTTGAGAAAAACTCGAGAAAATTTCTCCATTGAGCTTTTTTAGATGGTAGTTGAATGCAAAAAACCGTTTCTCGATATCGCCTCTGGTTTTCCAGTAATCTTCATAAGTAGGGGTGGTTCCTTAAAAAACAATATGTAGTTTTTAAAAAGGCACCTGGCACATATTAGCTTCTTTTTTATATAATCGGCTTTCGAAAACGACTCATTCGATTAGGTTCTTAGATAGCTGAAACTGAGCAGAAATATTTAGAGAATAATAATAACAAAAAATGGTCCGAATCGGACTGTTTTTCTTTATGAGATTACTGAAATTGTTTAATTATCAGTTTTTGTTAGAAAATTGGAAACAATGGTCTGATTCGGACCATTTTTAAATTTATTTTTCGCTAAATAGTTGTGCTTAGTTTGAGCTATCTAAGGACTTAATCGGATTAGTCGTTTTCAAAAGCCGAATTATATCGAAAATTTGGCTAAAAACGTAGCTTATATGTGCCAGGAGCACCCGTAATCGATATCGCATACGATTCCTTTGTGTTGGCACAGGAAGAT